>CAJHUC010001900.1:23167-35061 GCA_905146915.1 Ostreobium quekettii
CCCGGGGAGGGGGCGGTGCATGCCCGGCGCGCGGCCGGCCAAAACCGCGATTTTGCTCTATAAAGCTCCGCTCGCTTCGCTCGCTCGCAACAACACATGCAAAATCTGAAGAGCGCATATGTCCCCTAGGTGTTGTGAGTTATTACAAGAAGAATCGTGTTGTGAAGTGTCATGCCTATGACAAGATTTTATGTCACTCTGCCACATGCCATGGGTGCCACCGAGCTAAGCACAATATTGTCGATTTGTGGTAAATTGCTGCAAACATGACAACCTGATTTGCATGTTTTGTCTCACGTTCACAACATTCTCTGCATCGCACATTCATTCCATGTCGCCGTTGTATTGTACGCCATAAGGCTGGACATGAACGCACGCTGTGCATATGGGTCCCTCTGACTAACTAGACGGCGTGGCATTGCGCGGTCAGCCAGACTACCCACAGGTCCCTAAGAGGCCCGTTAGGAACCACAGGTGTATATTGCGCCGGTTCCAAATTAGAAATGGTCTTGAGGCTTTGAAAGGGAGCTAAGTGAGAACGAGTAAAAAATGAGTTCAATATATCCACTCATGATGAAGCACAATCACCGTAATTCACTATTTTTAAGATCAAATCAAGCACACCAAAAATTGCATGAATTGGTGCACTAATCAGTGCAGAAACTTGTGCACAAATTGTGTGGAGTGGCCGAGTGTGGGGTCAAATCTGGCGATTTGCAGAGTCTGCAATTGGCGCATCTACCCACTTCGGGGATCGAGTCGATCCTCGCGCGCCGAATGGCCAGGCGGCCTCTGAAAATAGCGTGCCAGCCTTTGGTAGGCAGGGATCGCCTCAATCACCAAGTGGGCAGATGAGCCAGCGGTTTTCTGGCAACCCCCCTTGCCCTTACCTCCCACCCCCCTTCTTCTCGCCCTGCCCTGTTCTATTGAGCAGTTGCGCAGCAGGTCATGGCCACTCTCACGCGCCAGGTTGCTCATTAGGATCACCATCGTGCCCAGCAGCACGCGCCTGTGGAACCTCTCCCTTTGGTCCTCCCTACATGGCCATGGCGACCCCAATTCCAAGGAATCCTCCTTGCTCATAGATGGGCTCCCAGAACTTTTGGTAGAGCTGGAATGCGAACGGTATCCATTCTTTTTCAGTTTCGATTCCCAACCCTTTCCTGCCCGTTTCAAACCCAAACCCGTTCCGCCTGGGATTGTCACGTGACGGGGCGCTGTGACCGCCTCAGCTGACTCACCCAGCCTCCGCCCAGCGCCCCCCGGCTGTGTTCGGATCCCATCTTCTTGTGCTGACAAGGCAACCATGGACCAGTGGCGGTAGGTCCTAAGTTGGGGGGCACCGGCGATCGTGACAGCTGGGCTGTCGGGCTTCGTGCAGGCCACCGAGCCACCCGCTGGGGATGGGAAGGCTGGCGGGCGTAGTCGGAAGGCAGCGACGGCGACCGGCGTTGGAGGCTCAGACTCCGCATGGGCTTGGAGAAGCACGCTGCATGAAGGTGAGTCGCATTCCTCGAGTCGCTGACGATCCGCGGCTGTCCACAGCGAGGTCTATGTGGCGTTTCGCTGGTAACGATGCGCCCACAGCCGACGTTCTCAGCACACTGGATCGGGCTCTCGCTGTCCAGCGAGATCACTCTAAGGTGTGGTCGGGTCAGTGGGGCACAAGGAGGTGGACGTGCCGCGTTTCCACTAGGGAAAATGGCCAAATAACACGTGTTCAAAAGTGTACAAAGTTTACGGTTTTGTGTTATTTTTGTGTTCTTAGCGTGTAAAACTATGATGAAGTGTGCTTTATCTGTGTTTGCAAAAGTGTTATTTGGCCCTTTTTTTCTAGTGGGGAAAGGAGGCAGGTGTGCCAAGTCCATGGGCATAGCTGTCGGCAACCTCCGCAAGGATTGGACCGATGGGTCGATCGGTCAAGTGTGCAGTTGACCGACGTACACGTGTGGGTGGGGGGCTGTCAAGCCAGCCGTTTATATACGTTGTTCGGTCAGCTGCCAGCAACCCTCCCCCTACCGCCAAATTTTGAACTTGCCGCCAACTTCGAAAAGCCTGTGAGGTTTGAAATTCGAAGTTCTCACCGTTGTGACTTGTTGATATTCGCAGGCTCCGCCTGAAGGAAGCAAGGCATGCGACCCTGCACATAGTGTAGCGTACACTTATCGGTTGATTGCGTTCGTCAAGTGCTTGGAGTGTCGGTCAACGAAACAGGCCAATGTGTGGGTGGCATAGACCACAGGTTAGTGGATGCGAGGCTGTTGTACAAAAGACCTTCCGCAGGTGGAAAAACAGCAAACCTGCGTAGAAGAGAACGTGGCATCGAGGACCAGTGTTTGACACAGCAGAATAAGTATTCCTGCTGTGTTGGATTTACTCTGCCAAACTCACTGGTTTGTTGATGACCAGGTATGCAGTGTTTGACAGTCTTGTCAGGGGGGATGCTGCAGCACTCCAGTTATCAAGGAAGGCGTACTTGGGGTTCCGGTTCTGCAGGATACATGCCCCAGGCGAACGATCAGTGGATGGAGTGCCTACTCACTGCTGCCAAGAGCCGTTGACTGAAACGATTTGTTGATCAGGATACAGTATAGAACTATGCAGAAAGGCAGTCGAGCAGTCATAGATCCAAACTTGCAGCAAAGTCAGTCAATATCTTGTTGACTTTTAGTCTCCTTTAAAGGAATGCACGAAGATGCTACCTGACGGTGGAGCAGCATGTGAAGGGCGTCAACAGCTATGTGTGCAAAATGCGGATCCAACAGCCAGGTGCACAGCTTGTATGAAGAGTATGTGGGGATAGCATGATGTCCTTGTGCTGTGCTGAATACACAGGTTTGCCAGCATGACAATGGCTAGGATGAGCATTCACGGCAGATGGACACAGATTCCACAGCATCGCTCCCGTTGAAACCAGCGATCAGTAGGGAGGTTGTGGGGGCAACATTATGCCAACAGTAATATGTGCTAATAGGGAATTAGTTGACAGATGCCTTGTCAGGACATGCAGGGCCTTGAGGCAGCCCTCGAAGGTGCTAAACAGTGGGTGGCAGAGGTGCAGGTGGCATCTGGGGAGGGTGGGGCTGGGGGTGTATCTGACCGGCTGGATGTCAGCGCGGAAACGTCCGAACCCGCCATCCGAAACTCGGCAAGAAGCAAATACACGAAGTGGCCCAAGGGATGGGCCAGGCTAAACATCCTTGAGGAGGACGTCTTTGGGGATGGCGATGTCTTGCTGCAAGGTCTGGCACACCTTCTGCACTTCTTTGGGGCAATGTCCATTGTGAAGTAATTGATAATGCAACCCACGCTGTGAGCCCCGATAATTGTGACTGGATTGTGTGTTTGTATGCGAAGAATACCGTTTCAAGAGCAAATTCAATAGGCAACTGCTGTGGTATTTCTGGCTCAAAGATAGTGTCGGTGCCCATGCAGGAGCAAAGATTGACATTGCTGATGTGTTGGAAAATGATGTGCCAGGCATAGCCCCTGCACTGCCTTGTGTGGCCACCACACTGGCAGGTGCAGATATGATATTGCCATGCATGTATTGCTTAGAATGTGTGTGTCTGGGAATGACAAGAAGACAGATTGTTACCAGCAGAACAATACGATGTGCATGTGTAGTTGCAGTATGGATGCAGTATGCTAGCATGGTTTCAGCAGTGCTTTTGCTCAAGGTTTGCGCAGGAAAGGGACAAAACAAAGGCTGTGAATGGCTGGCTCAGAATGAATTCCCAAAATGGCACATGGGCATTTTGTATCTGGGGCCACGTTTCACAAACAACACCCGCTGGTATGCATTACTTATTGGCTTGCGAAGCTGGGAGCGACACTTTGACCGTAACCTGCTGCTTGGGGCCTAACTGTGTGCTTGCGAACTTGATTTTCGCAGATGGCTTCTGTTGTGTCAGTCAGGGGCGCTGCACATTCCTGTGTTCACCAGGGAAGCTGCTGACTTTGCAGCTCAGTCTCAGGGTCTTTGAGAATGCGAACCACCAATGGGACAACTTGCAGCCAGACTACTGGTACCTATTGAGGTGGCCCCTGTGCATGGTGTTGCTCAGCAACTACACGGCGTCAGATGGCAAGGTGTGGCTTTGATTTTATTGGCCACAATCTGGGCTGCTGCAGCCTATGTGCTGCTTCAGTTATGTATTGGTGGCTGCATTGCATTCGTCAGCCATTGAAGCTATGGGGCTGTGCAACTTTTCCACCCTGCAAAGATACCTGTTGTCTGTGCTGTGAGACATTCTTGCTCGTTGTGCGCCTCTGGTGCCTTTTGCCCTCTGCTGCTGACACCCGTCAAAGCTGGCCCATTGAAACCTGCCATCTGATGGCGATCCTCACAGCCTTGAAACGCCTCTGCAAAAATGTCACAGCTGCAGGTGCTCTGTCTGCAGATACTGGTTGTGTCTGTGTGAACCAGACTGTTCAAAATCGTGGAAGGTCAATTGTAGCCAAGGACTACTTGTTTTGCAGCAGGCATCCTGCTCTGGAACAGAAACAATGTGAGTTTGTTGTCTATCCTGTGATAGATGGCATGCGAGACACATGCCCACACGCCGATCTGCGCATCTATTTCACTTTGTGCTCTGTGGTGTACTGCTTCCCAAGCTTTGCATCAACATTCATGAAGTGCTGCTAAGTTTTTCCTACCAATCTAATGCTCTGCATATGGAATGATGACGTTGGTAGAATCCATTGATGCAAACGTCGGGTGAGGTGCTATGGGCAGGTGGACCTCTGTATCAGTTTCAATTGTGACATGCACGCCATCAGTCTGTGCCAGTTCACAGCAAAAACGTCGAGCCAGCTGGCTGAGGTTGGAGACCCTTCGAATGCTCTGGGGTGCAGTGCACATGTCCATGACGCAGCTGCAGCATGCGCACTGGCCATAGTGGCAAACCTGCATTTGTGGTCAGGTTGGTGGTGCCATCCCAAAGAGACATCGGTTCACGTTGGTCTTTCTCAGCGGCAACACTGTTTGAGGAGAAACCATAGGTGTTTGTTGATAGCAGGTCTTGTCCATTCAATACACAATAGAATGAAACTCATGTTCTTCAACCGATGGAGTGGGCACAACACAAGTATGTTGCCTTGAAGCCTCTCTTGGATGCAAAGGATTCCAGCGTTTCATGAGACTAAGAAAACCTCAGACAATGGGCATCCCCATGCTGTGCGGGAATTTAGCCAATGGGTTGATGGGCTTGCCTTGGCAACTCTGTGGCACTCTTGGCCATGCAGTCGTGGTTGCAACTGGATCTTCCTGTCTCTGCTTCTCCTGTGAGTTTCTGTCTGCTGTTGACGTAATGCGCAATTCCATTGGCACCAAGTCATAGCTGTGGATCTGCTGCACCACGTTTTCCACCTTCGGTTGTGATGCATTGCGCTCCTAAAACGGCCCCCATACGAAATGCTGCAGAAACGGTGCGCCGCAACATGGAGCCCGAAAGGACTCCTCCCTGGATGTGTCACTCAGAAACTCCGGATCTCTCAAGCTGCCCCACACATCTGCAGTCCAGCACACTGGGACTGCCGAGGCTGCTAACAATCAAGTCTTTCTGGAAGTTCAGCTCTTTCACTGGAATCCAATCATGGCGACCGCTTCATTGGTGGCTGCTGGGATCGTTCAAAACAGACCTGGAGACATTGCCAGGTGGGTTGGTAGTGGAACCCTCAGCCATTAATGTTGTCCAATGACATGATGATGTATGATAGTGTCATAGCAAGGTTGTATGCTGACTGAAACTGTGAAGACTTATCTGTTTCATGGACTTAAGGGTACAGAAAGTGATGAGTAACATTGAATTGCAGTTCATGTGCAAGGAGGTGGATTCTGGGTTGTTACCGCATTTTAGATTTTGAGATGCTGGTGGGAAGCAAACTGCTACTTCCTTCGTCCAAGATTAATTGTCCTCTATTTAAAAATAAATTTCGTTACCTAAACCGCTTCGAAAGTACTAACAAAGGTCAGAATCGAGAATATTGTGTTCAAAAACTCTTGAATACCAATTCTTGTGAAAAATACTTATCCCCAATGCCTTTGACGGCCCCCCAAAATTGCCTAAGATTTGGCCCAAAATTGTGCATTCTGATTCGGCGTCCGTCGGAGATCCACGTGGTTCTGGGACGTTCCCGCCCCAGGCATGCCAAACCAAAGTTGTGCTTGCCATTGCGGCGAAGGGCAGCGTCCCTCTCGTGGTTTAGCGCTTGCCAAACATGCTCCACTGTGTTTGGATCCTTATCGAATAAGCCCGTTGTCACAGCATCGACGATGGCAGAAATCGCTGCCCTCCCGGATCTCCAATGCCAGGACTTGCCACAAGCGGAAAAAGGCAAACGCCCAGCACGCTCAAGCTTGGGACCTGTGCGTGCCATCGTTCTAAGGCTGTGCTACAACTTTTCTCTGATATAGCACCTCGATTGATCTTTGAATCGAGGCCTTCGTGTGTGGCTAGGCCCACACTCCCAAAATTAGCACTAGCGGCCAACTTGTACGTGCAGTCCGCAAACCTTCCCAATCTGCATAGTCTCTGCTTGTCAGAGAGACACAAAATGATCTATCTGACCGTTCGCACTGCGTTCCATCTTTTCAGTTGTCGTGGCAAGGGTCGACTTTGCCATCCCCCAGTCCAAGCCATTCCCCTAATAGTCCACCATAGATCAGGGTGATGGCCATCGCATTCCTTCGCACCTCTACAAGGGGCTTGGGAGGCCTTGCGCGGTGTCTCTCTCACGGCCTAGAAATCTGGGCCGGGAATGCAACCCGAACTGGCCAATCGATCTCGAATTAGGTCAGCGAAGCCACGGCGACTTCCACGATCAAGCCCACCAAGACACGTTTTCTGCCGCTTTGCTTGTTCGCAGGGACCCCTCCAAGCTTCTGTACAAATGGTATGGATAGCTTTGCACGGGCGGTCTTGTTTGGCCGCTGCAAAGTCGTGCTCCTCACCATCGCGAAAACGGCTGTTTCGGTGACTTTGTTGAGAAACGGGTGGGTTTCTGGCGGGAGGACCCTACTACAAAGTGCTGCCAAAACCTCAGTACTAAACGGATTGACCTGAAATTTTTATAGTATATTCCCGAAACATAGACGCACCATTGACAGAAATTCCATTGAAAAATGAAGTATATATGATGGAGATGTAGGGCGGCAAAGTCATAGAGGACAATTTACCATGGCCGGAGGAAGTATTTGCTGTTGAATATCTGTGCTGTCTGATCAGGAACTTCAGCATCAGCTAATATGTTCCACTATGGTTAAATTAATATAGGAAGAACAACAACAACAGGGTGGGGTTAGTACTTATTCTCTCTCTTCCATGACCATCATTGTGGCTGCCTGATTAAGCTGATGAGCCACGGCCAGATTGGGGTGAGCCTTTCACAGGTTATGTCCAACCCAAATCCCCGGGCACAAAAACCTGAGGGACAGAATGCAGCCTATGAATAGGCCAATGAAAACAGCGCAAATCAGTTGGAAATGCACGGAACTACAAGTGGGCCCAGCAATCACTCTTGAAATGGAGTGAGGTTGACCAGCGGCCCGACAATGCTCTCCCTGGCTCTGGGCACGCCGATTCCTTTCCAAGTTCCACAAAAAACTCAATTGACCTCTTTCCCTCGCAAGCTCCCTAGCCAAATTGGCCAGGTGCAACGATTCACCATACGCCAAAGAGCGCAATGCGCGCCAACACGAGTTACACACTCTCAAGATCGTGCGATTCTCGTAGTTGGTATTGGACTATACGCCACAGGTCGAAACAGACCAGCGTCAATAATGCACCACCTACTGCTTTCCAAAATTGGAACAGTTGGTTAGTATTTATAAACACGCCCAGCCAGTCCTTAGTACCGTTCCCAGGACCTTTCACACTAACAAGGGACACCAGTATGTCATCAGAGTATACTTTAATGTCCAACTTTTCACTGATTTTGTGTATACCTAGTATAGATCAGTCTTTAATGACCTTCTCAGCTCTTTCCATCTCTTTCTTAGATGGCATGTCTGATCGTGGGTCAACGTGTGTCCTGAGCCAAGTGAGTGTCTTCCGATAGGTTACTCTTCATGGAAGCGGGTGGACACTCCAACTTTCTGTGCTTAATAGGGGTAGTGTCAGTTTCACAGGACCTAGTACGCTTTTGGGGATTTTATTTCGCCCGCCTCATGCCCTAATCGTTAAAGGAGAATTTAACAACGGACAAGCATGTAACGGAGTGCAATTGGGTTTTGATCGCCTTTCTATGACCTTCCAACGTCTGCTCTGATCTTCCACTTCACTGACCTCAATGAGGCAGTGATTAAGCCTGTCTTCAATGGAAATTACTTTGAAGGGACTCGAAACGTAGCCATGTTCTCGACGCCATTTACCTTGAGGTCCTCCTGGACTTCAATACACGCTCTTACTTGGCACCTCTCAGCCGGATACTTCGTGACGTGATCGAATCTTTTACTACACTTCTACTAAGTATTATTGATTTCGGAAACCTCAACTATGTAGATTCAATACCTTATCTTTTATTTCGATGGCCCAGTGATGGCCCAAAGGCTTTCCCACTAGGCACTGGGCCGGACTTGGGACCCCGTAGGTTACCCCCAATGGTCCAGGCCTCGGGTCTGACAGCACTTACCACTGATTTGGGGCCCCGCATTCTTGACGAATAGTTCAATGGTTATCCGTCTTTGCCCCCAAGTAAAATGCGTAGAGAATGAATCAAATAGTTATCGCAATGCAATCTTCCACAGATTGCAACTTCTTCCAAAATTAAATGCCTTTTACTTCTTGTCCCTTGGTATCTTCGCCTATGGGCTCAGAGCCAAGTCCCAACAGCTTGTCCAAGTGGAGTATAACCCAGCTATATATAGCCCTCCCGCACCCCTACCCCCTTCTCGGAGATTCCAGAGGCAGTTCCCGGATATTCGGGATCATGCGCTGATCCCCAAGGCTTTTCCTTGCCTGTCCTGTCAACGTCCATGCATTGACACCCTTGATTCCATCGCCCAGTAACCCAAACCGGGTCATATCACTATCATCCGGCCAGGGTCAAGTCAACGGCCCACTTACTCACTCCCATTTGATCCCGCTCAGTCCCTTCTCAGCACTCCTGTCCATCAATCAACATTTTGACATTAGGTGCATCTGTTCTGAATCAGAACTTGTATTGCACGTCTTTTCGTTTGCCATAATCAGGGATATGATACTCAGTTCACACTAGGAAAAAATGGCCAAATAACACGTGTTCAAACGTGTACAAAGTTTACGGGTTTGTGTTATTTTCGTGTTCTTAGCATGCAGGACTTTCATGAAATGTGTTTTACATGTGTTTGAAAAAGTGTTATTTGGCCCTTTCTTCCTAGTGTAACAATTGCAGTAAAATCCTTATTAACATTCACTTTATCCATTGTAGTAACGCCTTAAAACAATTCTAGGTACCATTGCCCACTCATCCCTGCCAATCTCCGTGCACCCATTCGCATCAATGCTGAGGTTCCCGTCATTCTCCATATCGTTGTACATAATTAGGTCAGTCCCACTGCCTCTGTCCTCAACGACAACATGCCCTCTTTGTCGTCCTGTTACGATCGCCGACGCGTCTGCCTGGTCAGTCCCGTCCTCGGCAGCATCCTTGGCTATGGCGCCTTCCTCTTGACCATCTGGCTTGGTCGCGGTTCCAAATTCCGGGTCCTCGAGCGTGTCGAGGAAGCCATGCACCTTGCACTGCCAGTGTTCGAGGTCCCTCGGCCCCCATTCCATCATGTCTTCTTCTTCAAGCCACTCCTACCCCTTCACAATCCTCCACCTTGTAATTGTTCATGTCCCCCTCTTGCCAGTTCCACCGTCCCTCAAAACGCGCCGCTCAGCGGCATGCGCATCCTTTGGCGAGGCCCCCTTTCGAACCCGTTCGTTGTAACGTTCTCAGTAGACATCCTACCAGTAGCTATCCAACCCGTTCGTTGTAATGCTCTCAGTAGACATCCTACCAGTAGCTGGGGAGCTGAGCATTGGCCGCACGCTTCTGCGCTACCTCTTCCTCCCTTTGTTGTCGAAGGGATAATGACCACGCTCCTTCGTCAAGGTGCACAAGGGGAATCGTCGTGTCGATACGCAACCAGCACTTGTAACGAGATGCAGCCAGCACCTGCCATTTCAGGTCAGATGAACACAACACACAAGACTTCGGGGCCCCGCCTTGCCCATCGGAAGGGTGCCAGGCGGGGCCGCCACCCCGGAACCCAAAACTCCTAGGCTTTTTATGGTGGTTGTCGTGCTCGGCAGCGTTTCAGGCCTCACTCGTCACTACGGTCCAGCAGACCGCTCCCTCCGATAACTTTCCCTCACCTTGATTCGGAGATCAAAACTCCAACTTCTGGTGGGAGCAGCGCAGACCGCATGCGCCTCGAGAGCAAGGCTCATGGGCTGCGCCGTTCTGGACATCTTTTACCGCCACGGCCATGCGAACGATTTTTGCAACCACCATTGAGGGAGTCCAAGCCCCTGCGCGGCAACCCATGCAGACAGAAATGCCCAATTCGGAGCCAATTCCCTTAAGGAACTCCCTCTTGACATGGCATGGCGGACCGTTCACACGGGGCTCCCACACAACATTGTTTTCTGCCGCCGATCCCATGCCTAACGCTGCCGACTCAGGGGTCCCTACCTAATCAACTGGAATGAACACTCCGGCCAAGCCTAGGGCCTGTCCGCAGGGTCCCTGACTTGTGCCAGGGGTTTCGCACGCCTCCTCTGCCTGCGCGCGCAATGCCGTCTCCGGAACAGCCTTAAGGGTCAGCTCCAATCGTTCCGTACGCCGTCCGAGAGACCATGACGCATTGCTGCACGTGTCAGTCAAAGACACAGCGCAGAACGCACAGGAACGCGACTGTACACACCTCAGAACATTCGATTGACACATCCCGCAGGTATTCCACGCTTAGGGGTGTCATCCAGGGGCAGTGGCAGCCCCGCTGACCCATGGCCATCTGCCAGAGTGTCCTGTTAGACATTGGGCACTAAGCTCAGACCAGGCTTGGCCTATGGCTAACATGGTGAACCCACGGCAATCAGCTGTCACGTCCTTCGACGCATTACTAAGCAGTATCAGGTCTATTTTCTTGCTGTTTCATCCTGTTCTTTTCATTGTACTTCTTATGTCCCTTGCGCGTGCCCAGTCCACCATTCCATGTCACTGCCGGCCAAGGACGATCAAGTCTATGATCGTGGGTAGCATGGATACCAGCAGACGGGGGCGGCCGGCTGTCTCACGATTGAACAGGTGTCCAGCTTCATTACTTTCTGTCATTGAATTGCATTTGTTCCTGGCAAATCAAGGGCGTATCTCCAACCATGTCCGTCATGATGACTGCACGCCTATCACCCTGTCTTCTTCTGAGCTCTGATTCGCTGCCCCTGTTCCATTTCTTTTTGTTCCTCATTTTGGTCTTTCCTTATGCTACCAGCTTTAGTCGCGCAGCTGCCAACGCACAGCCAGTCTAGCAACGGCAGGCTATTCTGTTACTTTTGCCCATCGGTGGTCATACAGCCTTTCCACTGCGTCATGGTAGACACCCACAGTCCGGGGCTTATTGTCTCCAGCGCGTTTACCACCTCTGGTATTGTAATTTTGTAACAAAGTTTCATTTATGATTACCAGCCATAGCATGACCCAATCTTGTCAGGTACAAGTACACGAGACGGCTAGAAAGGCATCACTTCATCGAACACCCTCACTCTGTCCCATCATCAATTTTGTTAAAACATGTTCGCAATACATATTCCTCACACTCAAGGACCTCTGAACCCAGACCACCTCCAACCGTCAAACCCACAGATAACCAGCCTTCAGACATGTACTGTGACGTCATCCTTCATCCCATCTTGGACATCATGTTA
>CAJHUC010001901.1:0-53935 GCA_905146915.1 Ostreobium quekettii
CGACCTGATTGACCCAATGCCGGTTGTGTGAACAACTGTGTACCCTTCGGGTAATGGACAAGGGTGCGCAGCTGGCGCAACCTAGGGTCGTCCAGAAAAGTCCGCCATGCGGGTAGAAGAATGCATGCTCCTACATGCTTGGGAGCCTTTGCTCGTTCAGCAAAGTAATGAGCTAAGAATGGCTCAGCATTCTTGAAAGGTGGATTAATCCACACAAATTCGTGAGACAATGGTTTCTTCAAGAAACTGGTCTCTCGCGAACAATAGTGCACACAAAGTGCGTTATCCCCAGTGGGGTTAGCATATGCGTCTAATGTAAACTGATGAGCAACCAAGGATTGAATGTGGTTGAAGTGCACAGGTTTTAACATGCGGTCAGAGTGATCCATCTCATTGTGCAGCCCCTTCCGGGTTGTTCTCGATTGAGCATGTGTGTGACACATTTTCAGCACATCATTGGCAGCAGTTTGCAAAGTGTTCATTTTAGGAACTGAAACCACTGGTGCCACATTATATCGCACATCCAATAGTGCTCTCATCAGTTTTGCACTGTTGACATTATGTTTCTGTGCAGCCAAGCAAAGTGCACGTGAATTTGTGCACAAAGATTTCGCAGAACGGCCAGGGCGTACCGGCATCATGGGTAGCTTTCCTCGGCCTGGACAGTCACCCGATGAGAGGTGGTCGGTGGTGTATTGTTTGAAACATCTAAAGCACCGGCCGGCTCTTTTGAGGACCTCCACCGTAGTATCGCGTAACTGCGACCTGTCGGTGACCGTCTTGCCTTCCATGGGGTCGCGTATGTCGGCCAGCGGTTCGTAAACACGCTCCCCCGGGGCCTGCGATTTGTTAGCATGAGAATGTTTGTAAATCATTCCCCCACGACCTTTTGGCCTGTTATTCAAAACCGGTTTTCCCCGGTTGTCCACTTTCAATGCGTGGTGTTTTTGAATAATCCGATTGGGGGGAATTCTATTACCCGTGCTTGGTTTGCCTTTCCGGCCTTCATTTCGACGAGCACCATATGCCTTGTATTCTTGGCCATATGTGGGACCCACTTTATACAAATGAGCCCGCAGGCTGGCATAAGTGGTCCATTGCTCATCATCTTTATTTAACAAACATTTTCGTTTGATATCCGGACGGAGTCCGTTGTGTAATGCATGCAGTTTGGAAAAGTCATCAAGTTCATTTTCACACTTGAGAAACATTTGTTCCAAAAGTTGCATGTATTTGATTGTATCGGGACCCGAGGTCCCTGCCTTTGTAAAGGCTGCTATTTCAGACCTTATAACTAGCTTTCATGCAAAATGTCGGTAATTGGGTCACGGAAAACAACAGAACATGCATCCTCTTCTCTTTTTGTGCACTCAAAAATAGCGATGTTGCGCACAAATTTCCCTGTTTTCTGACAGCCAATCTTGAGCACAACCATTTTGCCCAAAAAAACACATAATCGCAATGTTGTGCATAAGTGCAGCCTTTCGGACCTTACCGACATTTTGCATGAAAGGCTGTTTTATATCAAAGTCTGAACATTTATGATCATAAAGTGTCTCCATGCCATATTTAAACTGTTCCCATGACAGTTGGAATTCTAACTGCGAGAGCACTTCTGCATCAATTGTAACCCCCCACAGTTGCCCCAATTGTGCAAGTAGGCTGTGTTTCACTGACTCCTCTAGAGTATTCAGTGCTATCCATCCCCATTGAGATCGGGGTGCAATAGTGGTTTTGAAATACATCACGATTTCTTGCGACCACTTTGTCAAGGCCTGCTTGTCTTCATTCCACTTTGGGGGTTTCATGCCTTGGGTATTCATTTTAGGCATGCTCACCTGACTTTCCCTTTCGGGTTGTAAGTACACAGGGGCGAAGGGCACGCCTTGCGCCGCCGTCAAGTATCCCTGGCCCATGTATCCGGGGCCCATGGGATCACAATCGGCTGGCAGCGGTGGTGGCCCTTCGATGGCCCTTGGCAGCTCCTCAGCTACTGCAGCATGCTGTTCCTGATACTGGGGTTCAGGCGCCTGCATGTAGCTTGGCGGGTGCCCATACACTTCCTCGAACTCCTCCGACTCCATCGGATAGGAGGGCTCTTCGTAGGATTGTACTGGGACCATCTGCTGCCTTGGGGCGATGACTGCCTGCTGCTCCCTTCCGGGATGTTGTCCCCTTTCAGGCTGCTGTACCCTTCCGGGTTGATAATACTGATAGGCCGCCGGGTCTTGAACGAAGGGAGACATCTCTTGCAGCCTTTGTATTTTCTGCTGCTGCGTAGATGGCAGCGGGGGCTGCGCTCCCCTTGGCCCAGTCTGGCCCATCGTAAAGGGCATCGCCGGTTGTCTTGGCGCCATTCCTGGCTGAGCCACTGGACGAACCGGCGCTGAGGGGCCAGCCTGCACTCTAGGCCCCGTCTTTACCCTTACGGGCTCCTCCTCCTGCATTCTGCGGCCAGTGCTGTGCACAGCGCGCCATTCTGTAGCCGCCTCCTGGCTTCCGGGCACGTAAATTCCCAGCGCAGTCTGGTGTGCATCGAATAACCCGTGGAGTTTCGCGGGAATGTGCTGCAGTACAACTGCTGGGATCTCGGCCCTGTATGGTGCCCGGGTTCCCCATGGGTGGTAGTACCCTTTGTAGTACACACCATCGAATGGGTCATGAAACGCCCCCAGCGTATCCCAGAACCCATGGGCATCCTGTATCACAGGAGCATGCACCACAGGAGCTGGTCTTTGGGACATTTCACGGGGCACTTGAGGTCGGCTTGGCTCTTTTTCGAGCTGCTGTGCCCTGCGCTGCTGATATCCTGGACCAGGCTTCCTAGGCAGGTATTTGATACCACTGGGTTCCTGTCCAGAACTGCTCTCGCCGGGGGGAATTCCCTTGGCCTGCCGGCCTGCACGTCGAGACTCCTGAAACTGCAGGAACTCGGCGTAATCCTCTTCCCCCATCACGGCCAGCAGTCGAGCAGTCTTATCAGCTTCTGCCCTGGCCTTTTCCAGGGCAGTCTCCTGCCTTTGCACAGCAGCATAAACTTCCCTCCTCTCTTGAGGAATGGGTTCTGCCGGCTCCCCTGCCGAACCGAGATACACAACTTCGTCATGTCCAGCAGAATCACTAACTTCTGCACATGTACGCAAGTGTGTTTTCACAGCAGGGTTAATGAGAGACACTGCGTCGACAATGTTACCTGGAACTACTCTCTGAGTTCCTTGAGGTTCCTCCCTTGCCTTTCCCAGGCTGCTGCTGTGCCTTTTCAGACTGCTCCTTTGCCATTTCAGGCTTCTTCTTCTCCTTAGAAGATGTTGCCTCCTTGGGGACTGAAGTCTCCTCAACTAGAGGCGATGCCTTTCCAGGCTGTAGAGGGATGAATCGAGCGGGGTGGGTCACACCACTATCGCTTCCGCTCGACTCATCAGCCCATCTGGCCGTTTGCTACGGCGGGGCCCTTTCAAGCTCAGCGAAAGCTTTCGCTTGTTGGGCCGGATCCAGCTCATCGGCCGCCGGCTTCACCTCAAGGCGCTGCGCCTTTTGGCTGCCTCCTGCAGCGAAAAACCGCCTGATCTCAGCCTTGCGCTGGCATTTGTGAGCTCTCTTCCGCTCATATTTTTGCGGATTTAACTGCCGATCTCTCTCACGCCAAAAGCCTTTCATCTCTCTGCGCTGGCTGGCTTTTCGTGCCTTCCTTTCATCCAACTTCTTTGCACGAGCGAACCGATCTCGATTTTGCATGTGTCATCTCTCTTTTTCCATTCTATGCACTTGCGCCCGCGTCGACATATTTTCCGGCATCGGGGAAGCGCAAGATGAGAACGACAATTCAGAGATCTCTGCCCACCGCTCATGGGGATCGCTGGGATCTGGCCTTTCCGGCGTTCCCTCGCTCAAGTCCCATGGTTCCGGGATGTGCCTGAGGGCGAAAGCCATTTTTTTAGGCTATTGTGGGTCCTCTCTGGCTATTTGGTCTGCCATCCCAGGACCGTACCACCTTTGGATTCTCACTAATCTTGCGGTGGTTAATTTTTCTCCAAAATGTTCGGCGGCCATTTGCCAGCCTTTGTCCAATTCGTCCACAAGATCACTGTGGAACTTCGTCCACATAGCACGGCACGGTGGTTGCCGGCTATATGGCGTACCAGTGTCCGGAATAAATTCCAGCACCCTGGTGCTCTCTCCCGGTCCCCACTCTGGTAATGCGGGTCTCCGGGGGCTCCAATCTTGACCTTTCGGCCTTTCCGGACTAGGGCCACATACAGCACGAGCGCTTTCCGTGAGCGACTCGTCACTGCTCTGCTCTGGCTCACTAGGTGTTCTTATGTGCACCTGTGATCTGACCCTTGGCTCATGGGTCTCGACCTTCCGGCCTCCGATCTCCACCATTTGCCCAACGGGCTGGACCTTCCGGCCTTTTTTCTCACTCGTCCGGAATTTCGGCACCGTCTCACCTGGCGACGGGCTCTTTCGCTTGGGCCGCTGCTTGCCGACAACCTTCCAGTCGCCCTCTGCTTCTGGAATCCTCGGCAGTGGCTCAGATGGACCAGTGCCCATTTCGGGCTGTTTCTTTTGTTGAGCGACCTTCTCTTCCGCCTCCTGAGCTCTCAGCTTCTGCTTCAGTAGGCGGTCGCTCAACTGGGCGACATGTTGTTCAGCGGAGGTCTTGGCCTCCTCCGCTTGGCGGGCTCAGCTTTTTCGCCTTTCGCATGGCGACCTCATTTCTGCGAGCTTCCTTCTTCGCTCGGATCGCCTCAGTCTCGAGGGCGAGAATCTTCTCGGCGGTCTCTTCGTCCCACTTCGCCCTCGCTTGTTGAGCCGCCGTGGCCGCCATCTTTTCCAAAAGCTCCATGATGCCCGGTGCCTGTAGTAGGGCCGCCACTGTACCCGGTTCTAGCACCTCCTCTTCTGGAGCTTCTTTCGCCTCGGCCATCGGCCGGTCGCCCCCTTCCGGCTCCTCTTGTGGCGCCGATGGTCCGGCTATGTCCTTCCGGACTTCTTCCTTTCCCTGCCCATTCCGGGCTGTAGCGTCTTCGCCGCCCGAACTGGTCGGCGTCCCCTTCCGGGGTGAATCGTCCTCCGCACCCGAAGATGCGGGGCTGCCCTTCCGGGCTTCAGGATCCAATTCCTCGGCCTCCATGGGGGAGGCCGGGGAGGGAGCCCGCTGCTCTGAGCTTGTGCGTCCGCCCAGGCGGAAGCGTGGTAGCCACCCCCAGGTGGCTCCGAAACCAATGATACGTAAAGTCTGTGGGTGTGGGGTACCTGCCCTCTTTGAGCCGCGGACCCGCCTCGCCGGGCACCTAGGTCCTTACGGGGACCTAGGCGGGACCACCCCTCCTACTCCCGTATCCTAATAACTAGAATGGTTACTATGGGTTGAGGATAGTTATCTTGGGCAGGGCGTCCCCCAAACCAAGGACCAGTAGTAGGGCGTCCCCCACTTCAGGCCGTTGCGCGTAACAGACATAGTGAGGCCGTTTCTGGAGCAAGAAGATTTTGAGTACATACAATGTGCTGTTGACTTAGCATCATGTGTGGTTGATGCTGTGGCAATCTCTCGTACTAACAATAGTGAGGCTATCAGAGCACTAGAGAGATATGTAGCTTTCAATGGGGAAATCTTTGTTTTAGTCACAGATAACGCCTCCACTTATTAGAGTGATCAAATGAGGCAGTGGTGTAGGAGCAGAGGGATCTGCCATTTGTTTATTACTTCTCATAAATATGAGAGCATAGGGGTAGTAGAGAGGTGTGGCCATACAATAGTGGACCAATTACGGAAGAGAGTAAAAAGCTTGGGAACAAGGTGGATAGATGAGTTAGATTGGGTAGTAAAAAAATATCAATAATTTAGTTCACTCAGTGACGGATTACACCTCTCGGGAATTGTGGGAAGGAAGTTATGAAAGGCGATTAAAAACTCATAAAAAGACCGGAATGGCCAGGGAAAGAGCTAACAAAAAATTGAAGTTTTTCTGAAAATCTCAAGGTTGGGGATGTGGTATTGGCATATGATTTTAGTCGGAAAAAAAAACAAAAAAATAAGTTGTTGACCAAGTGGCAAGGGCCCTTTGAAGTTGTGGAGTAGTTGTCAGGTCATCTATGGAGATAGCAAGGCATCTGGAAGAAGAAATCAGGAAGGCAGAAAATCCTGATTTGCCATGATAATTTCTTGCAAAAGTTCAATGAAGCTGATTATATATAGTAGCAAAAGGAAATGGGGTAGAATTCGGAGTTACGCAATGGAGAGGTGGTGTGCCCATATTGAAATCACCTTAAATCAAGGCCATTTATGCAATGGCCATTTATTAAAAAACCAACCAAAAGGGTTGAAAAGAGGACAGAAAAGGGTGATTTAATAACACAAGGGAAGAAGTTTTAAGTGAAGAAACCATGGGATAAAAGTTGCATTTATTAGGATTAGAGTTAAAGACTTTAACTATCAAGAAGCCATGGAACGAGGGTGGCAGTGCCATAGTTTAAGGCATGCCAGCGCCATGGTTTGGGCATACCGGCGCCATGGCACAAGTATGATTAAACAATGTGCGAAGTACTGGAAAGGAAACGGAACTTGTTTACAAGGTGTTACCAAGTACAAAGATTAACTACGGTCACTAAAATGCTATGTTTGTCCGCCCTGGCAGCATGGATAGCGGCCTGTTTGACTGAGACTACCTCTACGTCAGACCCAAGAATTGATTTCTATTATTCTAGAGCCTGATCTGCGACTACAACTTACACAATAGTGCACAGTGCCCATCGAAATCACACCGCCTGCTTGCGGTCAGACGCGGTGTCCCACGATCAGAGTTGGGCCTGGCCATATGGGATAGGAACGGGAACGTGGACGGTGTCCGTTCCCGTCCCAGGAACGGACCCGTTCCTGTTCCTGTCCCAGTCCATCCTAGTCCATTCCTGGGCCGTTCCCCAGGAACGGATTTGGACCAGATTTGGGTTGGGCCGGAACGGTGTTGGAACGGGTCCGTTCCTGCCCAGGGACGGATCCACCCCAGCTCAGGAACGGACCATGCAAATTGGAGGTCTTGCGAGTTGGGGGGGGTACTGGCGGACCAGTGCAAGTTATGGAGGTATTCATAAGGCCGGATTCAAGGCCAGCAGACACATTTTCATAGGGACACCTGACTTGCAGTAAAGGCGACATGCACATTGCCTAATGTACAAGCTGGACATATAACCAAAATTAAAACAAGTCACACACGTGCCCATAACCTATGGGCCATACTCCAATTCGAGACAAGCCAATAGAACCCAGAAAATTACAATTTGTAATTTACAAGTCGGTGTTGCCGGACAAAAACATCAACTGCTCAATGCGTTCGTCCCCTAGAGATGCCCGCCGAGATCGCACAGTATGGCCGGATACCGAGAAACCCCATTCTGACGAACCACTTCCGGCCGGTACACACAATGAGTGCCGGGCCGCCCATGCCACTATGGGCCATCGAGCACTATTCTATGCCTAATAGTCTAGTGCATCCTCCTCTCATGGGGTACCCGGCTCACACAAACTTCAACGTTCCGTTAAGAACTTTTGAACGTATCGCACGATCAATTGCTGTGTGGCATCTGTCAGTTCGCCGCGTGCTATACTGCCCGCAGGTTGGCTAGGCCCCGTGGCACCCCTTGCCCTTGGGCCCCGATGCTAAGTTGCATCATAATCCTCCTCGGAGCTAGTGTCAAACGTCTTATGCCCCGTGCGCTTCTCCCTCGGCTTGCGCATGGGCCGCTGTCTAGGATGGGGCGGCAGGTCTGCTTGCCCCGATGTTTCTGACCACCCAATGTTCTTCGTGAATTTAAGACACAACTCCAGCAGCTCAGCCGACATGTCCTCCATCATGGCATCCACCAACACGAACTTCCCCTTGATGGGTTCTAGTACCTTTATGTAGAACCCCAGAGTAGCCTTCCAGGCGTACACTGCACACACACCATATATTTTATCAGCAGTGCTTTTGACCCTTTATATGTGTTTGAATATGTGAATGACACCACAATGAGAAACAATACACAATACCAACAACACCATCACTGAGTGATTAGCAACGATCGGTCACCGGTGGGGTCCATCATAGCCAAAAAGGCCATTTTCCAGGCCCACGTGGAGTCGCTGAGGGCCTCTTCTAGCTTCCACAATGTGTTACTGCAAAATGGCACTAACCCACCGTATGGCCCCTTATTATCCATGTCGCCAATTTTGTAAAGGAAACGCCGGAGGTGCATCAGCTTGGTGAGAGCCTTGGAGCCCGTGGGGTATGCCTCCGCCTCAACCTCTTACAACACCTCTTGATAGATGCCAAGATTGGGAGAAGGGCCTCCATGTAGCCCCATTGTATAATCTCGATGGGATTATCGTATTCAGGGTGCAGCCCAAACTATCTGTCGATGGCCTTCCTCAGGCGCACAGTTCTTTGCAGCATAAAAAATGTACTATTTCATTGAGTTTTTATATACCTCATCAGCTGGAGTACCCTCCGCAGGTTGGACCTCCTGCCACCTTCACCCGACTCATCGGAGGGCACCTCTGATGCAGACACCCCCTCCTCATCACTAGAAACTATGTTATTACCCTCCCTTATTATTTCCACTTGCAACCTTCGTAGCTCAGCTGTGGCTTTTGCACTGGCACGCATGTGGTTCACCAGCGCGGAAACCCTGCCATCGTCGGGACATATGCACAATGTTGATGACCCATTCCTAAGAAGCAGCAGCTGCAGCAGTTGCTACACACACAAATAACCACCAACATATATACACACACAGCATCACACACACCAAGACACACCAGCATCATGACTTACCAATCTATTGCACTGCATAGCTTTTGGCAGCCTTCGGTATGGCCGGCGCGGAGGCGTAGGTTGGTGAGGCCATGGGTTACGATATTGTGGAGCATGTGGCACGCACAGCATGACCAATTTGCCAAGCCGCCTCTGGGTTGCTCCCCAACCTCATGTGCCGCCAGCTCCCCCCTAATAACTCGCCTGACGTTGCTCCCAGCATCTGTGACAAAGGACGGCCACCAGCCGGTCATCCCATACTTCTCCAGCTCCTTGCGGGCTAGGTCCACCACCACTGCATACACAAACACGTTGTGACAAGCAACAAACCACTCGACCAGCTGATAGTTGGGCAGTCACTGCTGCCTGTTCACCCCGTCATCCCGTACTTCTCCAGGTCCTTATGAGCCAGGTCCACCACCTGCATACACAAACTACTTGCGACAAGCAACAAAGGCGAATATCACAAATAACAAACAACACGACCAGCTGCCAGTTGGGTAGTCACTGCTACCCATTCGTTGCACAACCTCTCACCTTCAGCCGTGATGCTCTCCGCCTCCATAGGCACCGACCCCATGCACCTGCTCTGCAGCCGCCACTGGCAGTTGGCGTGGCCATCATGCTAGAGCATCTCCTCCACCCAGTGTATGGTCATTAAAAAATACTCTCACTGCGTGTGAGAGCGCCAAAGGTCGCAGGTGAAGGCCGGCCGCACCTTATTCCACTCCTCCATCCCCCGGAGCTTCTGCACCGCCTGACGGTGCATGGATGCCACTTACGATAACAAAAGAAACACTATTTTTAGGCTGATAACCAACACAGTTGTGTGTTGTGGACTGTATCACATGGACACCATGGGACAACAGAACATATTGCACACAATGCATGCAGCCTTCCAGCTGAAGGAGGGGCAGCGGCCGCTGAGTGCCTTGCACATGCGGCAGAAGTTTGGAGACTCAACAACAAGTAGCTGAATGCTATCCGCTGCAATCCAGCAGGTGATCGCTGACCGCATCTGCTGCCACGGGGCGGTTCCTATGGCAAAGGCCTCCTATTGCATGTAATGTGCCACTCCCACCTCGTGTCCCTCCTCAGCCGTCCGCGCAAGAAACTCAGCCATGGGAAAAACGACACCATCCGCCCGTGCTTTGTCTACCAGCTCCACGGCAACGGACAACGTCTGTCGCGTGACCTTGTGGTGCCCCATATGCTTTTCCGTAGTCGAGAAGGATGACGACTTGAAGGAAATCCCTTTGCCGCATATGCGGCAAATGATCTTGTTGTGGTCGTCTTTCTTTCACGTAACACTGTCGTATCTTGTAAGGATGCCATGCCGCTCCTCCTCTTCCACATACAATAGCTTCACCCACCGGCTGCCACTCTGCCCAGGCCCCAACGGTTAGAGGTGGCCCCCTCTGTCCGTCCACAACAGAATTTGGTTGGCTCTGTAAAAATTCCGTACAATCAACAGAATTTGTGAGCGGGCCACAGAGAGAAAAAGCGTTTTACAGAAATGGGCGGGGTTATGCTGACGTCAGCATAGATGGCTACAAAAATCCACACAGCATTCCAGAATTGAACCACGGGTTACAGAATCCGCGCCACAACCAACGGATGATCAGCTCCTATAACGGAACCATTGACCAAACCACAGAAGTCGACAGAATTCCATCAAAGTTCACGGAGCAAGTACGGACGCCTGTACTAAGTACAAAATATAGTGTGCTTTGGCAAAGGTGATGGATAACCACCGCAGAGCGGGTCCCGTTCACGAACCGGACGGCCAGACGCCTCATTTACAGTAGGTTGTGTTAATAAATGTAGTCTAGCATTGGCAAGGGATGGCCGGGAAAGAACAGCGGGTTGCGTCCCCGGTCTGGCAAGGAGTACCGTCCGAGGCAGCATTTATGATAGCATGGGCTGCAAATATATAGATATGCGTTGTTTATACATGTATTAATATTGCACCTCATTATATCACTGATGTGGCCCGTATATAGAGGCAAAGGTTGCTGGACACAGAGAAAAAATCCGCTTGGAAAAAATTGCCTCCAGCAGAAACCGCCGCTGACCAACAAAACACTACGGGAATCTCCAAGTTCCTAACGGATGGCAACGGAATGCAAGGAAAGGCAACAGAAAAAAAGCACTTTCACAAAAACGGTGGCTGCAAACACCCCCTTGATGGACAGCTCCAGAGCCAGAAAATTGAAAGTTGATGTGGCATAAACGGCTACAAAAACCAGGCCCCGGTAAAGTAACGGAAAATAGATGGACGGATTGTTTGTATTCAAAAAAGTACAGAAGTAAATTTATAAAAAAAAAGCTGAGCGGCCACGTCTACCAACGGTGGGGCCACACACCTATTGCTGCCAGAGGCGACCCCTACCCCACCCCCTTCCTCCGTTCGGGTCCGCTTTGCCCTTGAGGCAGAGGTGGGCTCATCCAAAGTTGGTAAGAATGGGAACGGCAACGGTGTCCGTTCCCATCCCAGGGACGGGTCCGTTCCTGGGGCAAGAACGGTGTCCGTTCTAGAGGTGGCCACCCGGATCCGTTAATAGCGGACAGAGGTTAATTTCCGTTAATTTTCCGTTAATTAACGGAAAATAACGAAAAAAGACAAAAATTAACCAAAAATTAACAGATTTTTGGATTTTTTGGGGATTTTTGGGTTTTAGTCATACTTATAGTTTATGGAATTCGCTATTAGAGAGTATGTTTATATTTTATTTCAACCTATGCATACTAGATTTTTAACTAGCCGCAGTTGTTGTGATTTTTTGGGTTTTTTTTTCGATTTTTTTGGATTTTTTTCGTTTTTTTCTGAATTTTTCTCCCTTTTTCTTGAACGGAATTTAACGGACAGCTGATAAAAATTAACGAACCGGACTTAACGGACCGGATGGCATCTTTGAGTGGCCACCTCTAGCCCGGATCCCTCACCTTGGGGGGTGGGGGACCGCCTTTCCGGGCGCCCCTCTGTCTGGCCCCGGGCATCCCCTGCCGCAGGCTGTGGGGGGCCGCTTTGGTGACGTCGGGCCGGGGGCCAGGACTCCCTGGCCTTTGGAAGCTGCCGCCGTTGCGTCTGCTTGGTCTTGCCACCCATTGCAATAAGCGCAAACTGCGCTGCACGGGGGCAGGGGCATCACGTTTGTGGACCGTGGGGTGCGCAACCCACGCGTCAAATCTGATCGCTGCATTCTTATTGTTCCACGCATGAATTTGATGTTGGTATGTACTGTGGAACGGCCTCCGGAACGGGTTCTAGGACGGCCTGGGACGGCCTTCGGAACGGCCTGGAACGGACTCTGGACTGGCCTGGAACGGACTCTAGACAGACCTTGGGCAGTACAGGAACGGACTCCTAGGTGGGCCATACTGCCCTAGAACGGAATTGGGACGGCTGCATACCGTACCAGATCCATCACAGTCCGTTCCAACCAAGGGACAGATCCGTCCCTGGCCGTTCCTAGGCTTGCCGGTAGAGGTGGCCACCCGGATCCGTTAATAGCGGACAGAGGTTAATTTCCCTTAATTTTCCGTTAATTAACGGAAAATAACGAAAAAAGACAAAAATTAACCAAAAATTAGCGGATTTTTGGATTTTTTGGGGATTTTTGGGTTTTAGTCATATTTATAGTTTATGGAATTCGCTATTAGAGAGTATGTTTGTATTTTATTTCAACCTATGCATACTAGATTTTCAACTAGCCGCAGTTGTTGTGATTTTTTGGGTTCTTTTTCGATTTTTTTGGATTTTTTTGGATTTTTTTCGTTTTTTCTGAATTTTTCTCCCTTTTTCTTTAACGGAATTTAACGGACAGCTGATAGAAATTAACGAACCGGATTTAACGGACCGGATGGCACCTTTGAGTGGCCACCTCTACCTGCCGGTTCAAGGACGGGGACGGACTCCGGTCCGTCCCCGTTCCCGTCCCCGTTCCTAGTCCGTCCCCATTCTTGGACGGCCCACCTCTGCCCA
This sequence comes from Ostreobium quekettii, assembly GCA_905146915.1. Classification (NCBI taxonomy): domain Eukaryota; kingdom Viridiplantae; phylum Chlorophyta; class Ulvophyceae; order Bryopsidales; family Ostreobiaceae; genus Ostreobium; species Ostreobium quekettii. The sequence goes on from CAJHUC010001901.1 coordinate 12,778, forward strand.
CGATGGGGTGTATGGACTATCGGACGCATCGGAGTTGATGTCGCATCATCGGAGGCATACTGAGTGATGGCAAAGGTGGGAATACGGCTGCGAGAGAACGATGATACGATGTCGGAGGCTGCCGAGCTACAGACATACGATCGATTGAGAAGGAGTTACTAATACATTCAGTCAGCGATGGGATAGCGTTATAGTAACGTAGGGATAATGCTTGGGCAGGCATGACTAGAACTGACCAACCGTTGATGAGTTGTCAAGGGTCGGCGTGTGATGGCGCCATGTTTGGGGCACGGCCAGACTGTGATTGGGGTATGCCGCTGCCATGCTCGGGGTAGAATCGAGGGATGATCTAATCCATGGCAGGCGCACTATGATGTGTATTGGATGGGAAAGAGTCTTTTCTTAGTCGGAGTTGAACTGGGGAACGTTGGGAACAGTACCAAAGACAATAACGATGTACTGACGCACTGGTTTTAATACAAATACGAGGCGCTCCATGGTGAGCGGGAGCCTCGCTGAGTCCGTTCATTCCTATCTGATCCGTGTGCCTCTGGTCGTGCTGGTTGCTGTGTCGGTGCCAGCCTGCCTCCGCCCCTCTGGCGAAAGCGCTGCCCCAATCTGCCGGGGCTTCGTGTCGACTTCCCATCACTGGCAGTGTCGCGCTGGGCGGAGGAGCACCCGGTGGAGTCTGTCTACCAACCCAGAGGGTCTGACACGGCGCGGAGGCGAGCTCCGTTAACGATCGATTCTACTCGGTCGGACATTTGGTTGGTTGGTAAGACTGCGCTGGCTTTGAAGGAGTGACGTGGTCGGCTATGGCGCGTTGCTTTCAAGAATTCCCCAAATCGCCACAGTTTGCGTCCAATTCCAACGCGCCAAATGGGGAGGAATTGCTGTTGATCTAGAATCCAGCAACTCCAGGCCGGAGGGAGCCTGCTCGAGAGCAGTCTGCGTTGACCTTGAAACAGGTGGGAGCCCTCGGGTGCGTTGCGCTGCCGCCGGAAGGCCGTGCACTCGTGCGGAACTGCTGGTCTTGGCCTTGTGCTCGCGATGTGCGCTGGGATGACCCATGATGACGTTCGTTGGATACACAATGCCTCGGATGGGACGCCCCCAACAAGCAACAGGCCCAGATGTATAAGCCAAAGCAGGCTTGCGAGAAATTTTGGCTGTTCATAACCATCATCTTGTCCTTTGGGGTCATTCTTGCTTGTTGCTTTGGGAGCGCGTGGACAAGTAGATGAAGGTGTTCGGTCTCCTGAAACATGTGGCGGACGTTGGGGCAGCCAGTAGCACGCCACACGCGTTTGCTCTGTGACCGCTGCGTTCCAAACATGACCCTGCCCAAGGGGCTGCATGAAAAACTCCAGGAGATGCTCGGCTTCGCTTTTGTGAGGACATCTCACAGCCACAACGGCTGCTTCCGCAGCAGCTGTCTTTGGGCAATATGCCGCCACGCGATGTGTGCTTCTGACAACCGGTGTGCACAGGAAGGGTCATTCACACTCTTTGAACCATGGCAAGGACGTCGAGGGAAATGAACGCACGCGAGGCCAAGAGAGAGCAAGGCCCGGCGAAGCTAACGCCGGCTGATAAGAAGGAGCTACGAAGAGCATTGGCGCTTGTGTGCCTTCCATGCACTTTCGTGATTTGGCTGGGTTGTTTGGTCACAGGAATTGTGCTGAGTGAAGAAATACCGAAGTCCGAGGTTAGCCTGCCCCTGCTTTGGTATGACGACATACTGAAAGTGAGTGGCGCGGTGCTCCCTTTCAGTGTCTTTCTGTTGAGGGTTGTGGGAGAGTCTTTCACCAGGGAGCGTGGGGAAGATAAGAAAGGTTCCAGACCTGCTGGTGGGCTCCCAGCAGTCCAGGTTTACATTGGGATTACTTGTGTGCGGTGGGCCATTTACTACTTGCATTTGGCCACTGAAGAGATGTTCGGGCATTGGCTGTCTGACCATATTGTGCTGGGCACTTCCATGTCATCCATTGTTCAGGCAGAGCTGCTTCTTACGGCAGCTGCACTTTGGGAGGGGGCATACAAACCAAAAGAAGTGAAGATGGCGAACCAGGTAGTGAAGGTCATTTTCCTTGAGCTTGGTGTTTTGAGCTCCACAGTGCTGTCCATGTTGACAAGTGCTGACATGTTCTACACGGCCCGCTATTTCCACCCCAGGTTTGAATCCACAATGGCTTTCATTGTGGGTTTGGCATTCTTCCAGATTCCGTCAATGTTTTGGGTGTTCAAGAGGATGACTGCGTGAGCAATGCTCGTGCAAGCCAATCAGGGGCTGTTGGGAACATTGTGCGGTACTGTGGACGAATTTGGGATTGCTTTGTGAGATTCGAGTCGACTTCGCTGGTGTGTTCTCCCACCATATGCTTGCCCTGATATGTACCTGATGTATAGGAATGTGCTGACCTCGGTGGTGCCAGGGCGTGCACGGAACCCGAGAATTCTTCAAAAATAGATTCCTTGTTTGAAAAAGAATCTGTCTGCAGGGTTTCCATTGTCTCAACTATCTGTATTCATATGCAGACTGTTGGATTTGCCCAGCCATCAGAAAAGGATGTTTCTGACTTGAATAGGCGGTGACATACGCAGTTGAATGGAAGAAACGTGCAGCAACACTGCAACAGCCACCGCCAGGCAAAGAGCTCCCAACGAGACGCAGCAACTAACCAATTGCCCAACTGAAACACCCACGCAGTGGTTTCTGTGAGCGCTCTGCCTAAGAACGTGTGCTGTCACCCCAGCCCTGAGCCTTCTGCAGTTGGTCAAGCGCACATGCAGATTCTGCAGTTGTTCTTCCCAAGGTGTACAAACGGGAATCATTATGTGCAACAGCCACCCTCGGCATCCACGGTTCCACTCCAGCGAATGCCTTTCCACAAAAAGAAATTGAAACGAAATGCCCTCCAGCAGTGATGGCGAAGTAGGTGCCCAGCGAATCAGACACATGTTGCCTCAGGAAAACCACGTGGCAGGGACGAAGCGAGGCACTTGTAAACCGTCCATCTTTGGACCAGAGTTTTGTTCTGGAATGAGTCACAGCGACATTCTCGAGCACTAGTCGACCTCCAACGGTCAGTCGAGCACCAACTCAAAGGAGTCGACGTTCTCTGTCTTGCAGCCCACGATTCGTTCAGATGCATGCACCGGATGTCTTGCAGATACAAATAGCTCGATGAACAATCATCGTGTGCACGTGTAAACTTCACAGGGCTGCACATCACCGAGGTACTGCAAGCATTGAGGCAGCACGAAAACGTTGTTGAGCAACATAGCGAGCAGGTCGTTGACAGCGGACTCTGCAGACCACCAGCATATTGTTGACACAGAGGTTGCTCTGCTCAGGAATGTCGAACCAGCTCCACAGTTGGCACGAAGCTGCTACGCAGTCGGCATGCAGTTTGGACTCCCAAGAAACTGTCCTCCTAGCCCTCAACTCAATGCTCTCCTCAAGCATCTGTCGAATCTCTCGACGGCATTGGCACACGCTCTCTGAGGGCCGCTTGGCGGATTGGTGAAATGCGTCTGATTGATTTTGCTGATGCGCGACAAAGCAGTGGCCCTGCATCTTGCAGGCAAGATAGGCACTTTCAACCAAGACGCTTGCACATACAGCACGCATGGCTTTCCTACACATTGCGGCACATTAGTGTCAACGTCGGGTTGAATCACCTACGCAGGATTTGGTGCTTTCCAAAGCAGCTTCCTGTGGTGCACAGACGATTTCCGCTCCATCCATATCGTTGAGAGCTTGCCTGTTGAATGTGGATGGTACAATGGTCTGAAGCTCAAGTTTGAGGTCAGTGGATTCCTAGCGTGTTAGACAAGGTGGCTGTCAGAGCCATTGTACAAGGCCCTGAGGCTGGTGGCCGATTGTGAGAGATCACTTTGCGATCGTCGCTTATCATATTGATTGCCTTTGGTGATCACAGCACTCTTACCAGGGCATAGCGGGGACACAATCACCGCTCCAGAGGGGTCGCTGAATTGCCGTGATGACAGACACAAGTGCCTTGTAACACATAAAGTCACAAGTTGCGAACTTCCCATCCTCATCATGACCATCGCTTCACATGTTCTCTTGCCATGAATATTTGACGACTTTGATTCAGCCTTTCGCCATGACAGAAAGCTGCGGTGCTTTTGTGCCAACAAGTTCGAATTACGTTGTCACCTGTGCATGGGCGAATCCAACACTGCCACTGGCAGGGCGAATGAACGTGGATACGTACATATCATCACGGCCCCACAAATGCACCCCAGCCTTGACGATCACAGCGCTGCTTTGACAGCACTGAGCGCCGACATCCGTTGCTTTCATCCCGATGCAACAACTGTGGACGGCGAGTTTCAGTCGGTGATGAACTCACGGGTACCCAGATTTCGCCTGGTGTTTCTCCACTTCCCAGCCGCTCTTGCGCCTGGTATATGTTGTGCAACTTGATAGCGCGGACAGCAAGAAAAGGAAACACTGCACAGGGTCCCACCGTCAGGCTCCAGTGAGAGACCGACGCCATCAGGCCACACTTGCCAGTGTCCATTGGCATCAGCCATTGTTAATAGCCACTTTGCTATGAACCACCGGCCCGCTTGTTCATCCCGGTTGGTACTGCTGTCATTCACGCTGTCGGCATCACCGCTGCTTTCACAGAGCTCGGTGAATCTCTGTCAGCGCATGAGCATTCTCTACCTTGTCCCAGCCCCCCTTTCCGGCCACTTTACGAACGACCTATTCTATGTCACTCTGTGTGGTCCACTCAAGATATGGCGAGACAGTGAAGCTTTGAATGTTGCGATCCCAACAACGACCAGGGTGCGTGCTCGCGCAGGGTTTGGGCCTGTTCCCCACTACAATGGTGCCGTGCAGAGCTCAAGCGTTGTGCCAATTCAGCACCTGGACAACAGAAGTGGCACAGACTGTTGTGGGTGCTGGTTGCGAAGCAAGCGAAAGCCTGGCGTCGGAAGAATAAAATTGGACGGCAGGCATGGCCTGTTGTTGTGTGGCGAAGGCATGAAAGCCCAAAAAGGCAGAACCGAAGTGAAAGGAAATGGCTACAAACATAGGGGAGGGAAATCGACCTTGATCAACAGTCTTGAGCACAATTAGGTGAGCAACCGTGCCCCTCACCGTTGGAACAACGCTTCCGCTGGCACAACACCACTGCTGTGCATGACCCCAATTTATATTCCGTTTCAGCACAAATGGCTGCGCGCTTTCTCAAAACTTGTTTGGTACATGTGGGCATGGGACAACACCACCCCAATCTCCTGTTCCGTCCAGTCGGCTGTTGGGGGGTGCTGCAGGAAGATTACCATCTCTTGAAACTCCTTCCCTTGAAGCTCATCCGACCAGTGCAGCAAGAAAGCGACACAGGCATAGACCTGCAGCCCACAGTACCACCTGTTAACCACCGTGACACATGTCCGGCACAGGCTGAAACATAATCAACATACAATGAGTGTTCAGCAGCAACGGGGCGTTGCAATCCTCCATAGGATATGGTGGGCACACTTTCATGAGCCAGATTCCACAGAGAGTGGCGTGACAGCTCAACTCACCCCAAGAGGTGGAAGCAGTTTCACGAAACATCTTCACTGTTACTTTCCATCCTGTCATGCCAAATGCAACACTCACCAGAAAATCGCTGAATCTTTGTCCTTCAGCTAAATATGTATCCCACAGCCGGCCAACCAAGTGGAAGGGCACTTCCCTCACTAGCAGACAGTTCACCCATCGAAAGGCGAATTGGAGGAAGTCTATCCCTTGGTCATCCAGGTGCTGAGCAACACGTTCGTCGATTCGCCTGCAGGACAAAAGCTACCAACAGGTTGAGAAAAGTTCCAGACGGCGCAAGATGCACAGTCAGTTCTTCCCATGACCATAGAGCATGCAACCGCTCCTGCACGAGCAACATTTTGAATACAGGAGAGCAGTCACAGCTGATATGAGCAGATGGCAATTATCCTGCATGCACCTCACGACAACAAGTGGCATCGCTGATCTGTGAGATACCCTTGAATTAGCAAACACGGAATGAGCCCTGTGCACACAGGCCAACACTTCCAACAAACAAACTGCCACATAGCCATTTGTCACTGACCATCCATAATCGATGAGGGAATGTGACTGGTGCAATCCGCACTCCACCAGAAGACGGGGAAGCTACAGAAGGTTGAGTACACGACACACAACCGAGAACTACAGGCTGCCAGACCACCTAAATCCTGGACAGGACAGCCAGTGTGCAAAACCGAGGCCAGATTGCCTCATTCAAGTCTCACACTGGCCAACAGTGTTCCTGAAGTCTTGGAACGACTTGTTGGAGTACTCAACCAATGAACTGCGATCCAGCCCAGTAGCATTGCCATAAGATGCTCCTGGGAGACAAGCTCAATACAGTATGCAACAGTACAGGAGCAACAAATGGCCCATCATCCAATAAGCATTGCACACTGCCACTTCCCCCACCCCCCTACGCCGGTTTTGCTCACCTGACTAGTTCTCTGACCTTGAAGACTGCACGCTGGATGCCTGGTTGCGCCGATGTGTAGTGATCTTGGATGCCATCTAGCAGCTTGCACAGGCACCAATAGGTGTCTGCCTCAACATTGAGAATAACATCCTGCAATTAGACAGGCAGACACACTTCCAGCAATTTTTGTAGCATTCAAGTACACTGAGAAGGACACCAGCAGCAAGCCAAGAGCCCACTGGCTTTAAACTCAACTGAAATACTCAGCTTGGTCAGGAGAGTATCCTGTTCTGGCATCACGCAGAGCATTGTTTTAATCCACAAACATGTCACTGGTTCAACAACCATGATCTGAAAGAATACTTGACAAAATCGACAGCATAAAATTGATGATTTTGATCGATCTAGGGCAGTTGACAACAGCTGGTGGTGTCATTGATCACAAACACAAACGGTGGGCAAGGCGCTGATGTTCAGTTTCTGGACACTAAGCTCTTGTGGCTGCAACCAACTGTTGGCCTCCCAGACAAGCTGAAAGATTTAGGGTGTGATGTGCTATTGACAGGGCAGCCAACGGTACAGTCCGCACCAAAATCATTCCTAAAGGCTGTGACAAATCAGAGATCCCTGGGTGTGGCAGCAAGTCAGGGCACATTCCTTTGGCTCCTTGTCAACAGGCAGGGTACACCAGCACAGCAGCCAATGCTCACCTCTGGTAGATCGGCAAGTTGCCATGAGTCCATAGGCCCCTCCAGATGCTCATACACAAATGCCACCAAGAAGGGTGTCACCAGGTCGTTGATGCCTTGCACATACCCGCTGGCAGGATGCCTGATGCCCCAGATGTACAGTATCCTTTCCAACGACTTCTGCACAGCTGGCTGCTGGAAGAAGGGTACGCCAGGGGCTGTTCTTGGCACATCCACTCCCACCTGCCTCAGCGCACCAACCTCTTCTTCTGACCGCATGGTGTTGGATATGTCATAGTACTCAGGAACATAGCTCTGATATTCTCGCCTCTTCCTTTGCAAGACGGCGAGTTGTCTATCACTGCAGCACAGTGAGTCAGGAGGTCTCATGTGCTGTCCATGGAATCTACACATCAAATTGTAGAGGGTGGACATTGCTTGTTTTACCAATCTTCGTTGGGTCACCAACAGGCAGGAAGGTAACATGGCAACAATCTGTCCATCCAGCACAAAGTGAGAAAACCAACCAGTGGGAACAAAGTATTTTTATGAGCATAACTGACACATCAGGAAAGGCGTGAGGCTCCTCCCTCCAGCAACAGCCAACCACCTGGTGTACCTGTTTGGGGGAAGATAACCCAGTAGCAAGCGCCAACACACAGCACGTCGACCAGGTGGAATGCCATTCCATGCCAGTTCTCGTAGCCTGTCCATGTTCACCTGCAGCATGCACCAAAAGGCCATAATATGATCTATTCCCACATTTCTCTTAACTTGCAGCAGCTGCTGCCGCACTCTGGGCATAAGACATTACACCAGGCCAGACTCAAATTCATCATGTCCAAAGGAATGCTGCATGTTCCATTCATGCACAGCTGTCACATTTTGCTGGCGCGCATGTTGTCCAACCTCTTTCAACGCACCATCTTGGCCCTCAGCAATTTTTGCAGCTTTTCTTCCCTGAGCACTGAGTGGCTCCTCACTGTGGGTTGTAATGCTTGCGATGTTGAGGTCTCCTGCTGCCGAGATTCATCTCTGTTACCAGGAGGCAAGCCTTCAAACACATTGCTGTGGTGCCCAGTTTGAACGGCTGCAGATTCTGAGGGACTGCATGGTGGAACTTCCACGTATTCCTGCAACTGCAATGGCATGCCACATTCAGCAATGTGGAGAAGCCTAAGCCCAAAACAAACCGAAAACACTGTACAGGCAAGTGGAGGCAGTAAATCGTGCTTGGCATCACGCATTACCAATCAGCGTGTGGGTTCCACAACCAAAGCCAAAAAAGACTTGCTGTAGTGGCTGCTGTTGATCCAGCAGACAAAGGGAAATATCCAGTTATAAAGTTCCTCCCATGGATCGCTAAGTTAAATGGTGGTCTACTCATCACTGGGCGTGCATTAGGGTGCGGGATAGCGTGCGGGTGAGATGCAAAGGGAGCTTCGCCTCCGACATGGACTCGTCTATTCTGGCCGCTTGCGCTACTTAGGGACCCCGTGTGCTCAACTGAAGGGGTGACGGTTCCAAGGTGGCTCGAACACATTTTGCGTCAGTGCCGAGAGCCATGACTGCGGCAGTCACAGCTCTCATAGCAGGGGTCACTTGATTGACTGAAATCAAAATGTACGCCGGACAACGTTGGGCGCCCAGGCGCAGGATCCTCCTCTCAGACTGGCCCCAAGCACCCCAGAGACGGCGCAACGCAGCCGGGGCTCGCTCCACCCACCGACTGGTCGGAGGGCACAGGGTCGACGGCAGCACCTTGATGTGGGCCTGGCCTGCCGCCGGGGCCAGAGAAAGATGCTCCCGCCTGGCCGCAGGCGCCTCCCGCCTCCGCGGACTGCTCTTTCCGCTTCACGGTCCCTGGAAAACGATTCCCGCGCAGAAAACTGGCGGGAACGATCGCCCGCGCGTCAACAGCGGGATCTGAAAAACTAAACTGCAGGCATTTCCGGTTTTTGACCGTCTTTGTTCACGTCAGCCATGGAATTTTGTTAGCTCTTGACACAGAGGGCTTTTGGGGATACTCGCAGCGCCGGGGGCTCACCTCTGGACGTTCTTCAGGGCCCCACCGATTCGCTCCAGGTGCGACTGGCCATCAGAGCTCATGTTCAACCTTGCGCCGCGGCGACTAAGGCACCACGGGGCAACCCCTCTGTTGCCACACCAGCTCTGGCCCCTCGGCGCATGCTTCGGCGGAATGTGGCAAGAAGGCTCGTCACAACGCTGGTGTCCTATTTAGGAGGGAGTGCGATGGGCGGTGCGATATGCGGTCAAGCAAATTGCCGCATATTGCTGGTACAAGAGCCCACAGAAGGCACCACACCCGCTTGGCCCAAGCGGGGGCTGTCGCCGTGTCCCTCGCAGGATGCTGCGCCTGTGCAGGTCCTTGTCGCAGCGCCCTTCGGCGCATTCCCCGTGGCTTGGCGCTTCCGGGAGCTGCTTCCACGGATCCGCTGTTGCGGGTGTGTGGGCCGTGTCCTGCGGGTCGCCGTTCCCAGAATCGCTAGTCGTGAACCACCAAGGTGGTTGATGAGGTGGCCTTCCGTTGTTGTAGGTGCGGCGCCCGAGAAGGAGCCCAGGGCGCCCATATCAGACAGGGAGGTGCCCAGGAATCTGGCGGCAGGTGCGTGTCATTGTTGGCCAAGGACGTGCGCACCATAGGCGCTTGTGGCGGGATGATTGGACGATGTTGTGCACGCCCTCAGTCGTCGGGGCGCGACGAAATAGTGTCTCACGCTGCGCAGAGGTTTGTGCCCGTTGGTGCGAGCCGCCTGTGGTGCGTTCTTGGTGATGCCATTCCGTATATGTGTGGGTGCAGTTCTGGAGGAGAATGCAAACACCCTGTTTCTGACGGACATCTTTCGCGGGCTGGGCCTGACGCTGAAGACGTTTTTCGACCCCAAAGTCACGGTGAGTTTTCTGCTTCCTGCGCTTCGATTCCGTCGTCCCCGTGAGGTCAAATACTACAACGGTGGACATCGCTACACAGGTGAACTATCCGTTTGAGAAGGCCCCCTTGAGCCCCAGATTTCGGGGTGAACATGCCCTGCGGCGGTATCCATCTGGCGAGGAAAGGTGTATCGCCTGCAAGCTGTGTGAAGCGGTAAGGACGATGACGTGAAATCGCCCTTTCAGTTCCGTGGCTCGAAACAATGTTTGTTCAGCAAGGGATCGGGCAACTTTGGTTATGAAAGAAGCGGCAGAGGCTTGGCTGCTGGTCAGAAATGCTGTGCGAATGTCCATATCTATGCCGCTGGCTCTTTGTCACCATGGCTGGGTTCCGTTGAGTTCGGCATCAGGGCTTCCTGTCCTTGCTCTGCACGCTCCTTTTGATCTTGAGCATCATGACCTGAGGAATTATACACTGATAGCAATATGCAGTTATCTCTGCCTTTAGGCCGTTGCGGTCCCCATGGGGCCTGATGCGAGATGAGCCTGTGCCTAATGTCGGTGGTTGGCTGACACCTTCACAGTGCCCATTTTGGGATGGTACATGCACAGTATGTCAGTTCTGTCCTTTCTGCTCGTTCAGATATGCCCAGCCCAGGCAATTACAATCGAGGCAGAGGAGCGAGAGGATGGCAGTCGAAGAACAACGAGGTCCGATCCTGAAGTCCCCCTGGACACCTAAAGATCGTGAAATGGAGACAGGGCTGTGGAGCCTTTTATGAACACCCAGCATTATGTGTTGTGTATAGCTGATTTGCTTTACTGCTTGCTCTCCTAAACTTGCTGCATTGTGCACACACACTCATGATTTCGTTGGCAACAACATCAACTGCTGTGGCACAGGCGATAAGGAAGTGTGCTAGTTGATTTCTTGCTGTCTGTGTATGCATGCTTGGCGCTTTTCCCTGCTCAAAGGGCTTGCAAATCAGTCAGTTGTCACTGACCACTGGTAAGCCCTTTGGTTGCTGTCTCGTTTCCAAGATGTCATGTCTGTTTCCCATGTGTACCACAGGTATGACATTGACATGACAAAGTGCATTTACTGTGGGCTTTGCCAAGAGGCATGCCCTGTGGATGCTATTGTGGAGGGTCCCAACTTTGAATATGCGACTGAAACTCGAGAGGTGAGTCAATGTGGGGCTTAGACTGCTGCTCACATTCAAGAACAAGAGACACACACGCACCCACAGTTTCTGGATGACTTGCCATTTGCTCTGACTGTATGCTGTTGCAGTTGCTGAGCAGTAACGTTCTAGTTGGTGGACGATGTGTTACCCTGATATTGTCGCAGTCCGCTACGATGGGCCAGCATTGACGAACTTCCTTTTTCTTTGGCTATCACCCCCAAGAGTGCATGGTTCTAACTGGCATCAATGCTTGTGGCTGTGGGTTTCATTCTCGCCGTCAGTGGCCTATACTGTTGAAGAGCGGGAAAGGGCCCAATTTATGCTTGCTAGGAGTGGTGTGCTCCTTTGTGTGCTGAACTTCTGGCTATTCTTGAAGCACAGTTTGAGCATGCGCACATATGCATCGGAGTGTGCAGGCTGGATGGTTTCTGTTGATTAGCTTTCATAGGCATTGAGGGGGTATTGATGCGGCATTTGATTGTGCATGTTCGTTTAAGAGGTTTGCATGCACGGTGTTCTGCAGGAGCTTCTGTACGACAAGCAAAAGCTGCTACAGAATGGGGACCGTTGGGAAACTGAGATTGCTGCCAATCTGCGAGCAGAGGCGCTATATCGCTAGGTCCGTTGCAGTTCTGGTTAAACGCTGACAGAACACCTATTCCCGGCTCTTTGTGGGTTCATTGCGTGGCTCGCAAAATGCATGGATGCCTATTGTGTGGACAGGCAGTGGCACTTTCATGGAGCCTTGTCATGATGTGCAGATTTACATGTACGCGTTGCTCATTGGTTAAATCCTTTGGGCATTGGGAACTGAGTGTGTAACTCAAGCTGTTTATGAAGTGCACTCCCCCCACCCTCTCGAAAATTTAGCTTGGGCAATGGCATTTTGTGAACAATCAAATGTGAAGTTCAACAAGACTAGTTTTAGCAGCTACCGAATATTGTGGAAGGGAATAAGAGAGATTTGGAGAGCGTCGAAACGGAGGTTGCCTGAGCAGGAATCTCTTGGTGGGCAAGGAAAGACACTGGTTGGATTTGAGTACGCTTAGCGCTCAATGGACGCTAAGTGCGGCAAGGGTCCAGGACTTTTCACAGTGTGCACAAAGCATGCTGCACAAACATGCCGACTGCTGCACCGTGTCTGGTATGGTAACCTTGACGTGTTGCTGCTGCTGTGCACACGAGTTGGCGGGACAGCACATTAGCGTCACCGATCCCCGCACTTGCGCCCATGTCAGACATGGCAGGTTTGGCAGGGTATTGTCCTTGAGTGCAATTCTGCAGGATGGTACATTTGCCGTTGCTGGCAGTTCATTTGTCTTAGTGTTTCAGTGTTTGCTTCGAATCTGAAGACCAGAGTCCAAAGACCATGGCGCACACGGCTCTTTCACTTCCGCCCATCACACCATTCGATTGCTAGTGTGGTTTTCCGCTTTTCTGCACCACTGAGCGGCTATCCGTATTATTCCGTGACCGGTAACAGGTGTTTGTATCACCCAGTTCGTTGCCACATGTCGGTCATGTGTCCTTCATCGAGTGCAGCGAAAACATGAATAATGGCGAATATCACAGCTGAAGCCCAAAACAGAATTCAAAATTAAATTGTAACGCAACAAATATCTACCAACTCCGGTGCCCATGCAAGGCCTTTAATCTAAACAGAAATATCAAATGACGGACAATACACCAAAAAAAAAAACCTCTCCACGCTCATGTTCCTTATGGTGAAAGCCATATGTGGGTCCACGAAACGCCAGCCACCGCAATTCGCGAATAGCTAAGGAAAGGGTAACAATGACTACTGTTCAAAAATCCAACGATCGATCTTGAACTGACCTCCCCGAAAGAAAAATTGGAATGTACTCCAGCATGGTAATTCGCCCATGTTTAGAGGGCAGCAGCTGGTGATGAATCGTGTTCACTGAAGTCGTTTTTGCGCCTGTTCTCAGCTACAACTATCCCTACCAAACTCTCTGCGTCTGTGGGAGCCCATCCACAGCAAGGACCCCATCAAGAAAACTTAATGAATCTCCCATGCACAGGTTCATTATGCACAGCCCTTGTGCAAGAATCAAAGCCGCACATGACCGACGAACCACCGCATTTTATTCCATCAGGCAAAGTGGCAACATGTCACCCCAGCTCATGCCCCAACCCCATGCGCAATGGTGCAGCACGCCTGCGCCTCTAAGTTGCCAACCATGGTTCACCTGTTTGAGCCATGCTCTTGTTATGCCATTTGAAATGAGGTCGCGACGAGCCACTTCCCTGGACAGCAAAGCCCATCGGCATCGCCGTCCGTGGCTCCCTCCGTCATTGCGTTGTAGGTAGATATACTGCGCTCCTGGCGGCACAATGGACAGACCTGGAGAAGCAGCTGTCACGCCGAGCGCGTCTCCGGCAGCGCAAGGCGGCAATCGCGCACGAGGAGGTGCCTGGCTGAGGTCAGTCTCCTATGAGGACGCGCATGGCCAGTGGGATGGTCAATGCTGAAAGCTGCACGCACACAAGAAATCCAGAACATCAGGCCTCCATGCTGCAAGTGCTTCCTGCTGCTAGCTGTGTACAGCCTACTTAGAATCGCCAAATCTGTGCGAGCAAAAGTGGGGATCACTCCATGATTGACACAGTGATCCACAAACGTACCATGATAATGAGGAAGTGAAGAAACGCAGTGTCCTACTCTTCACAGGTCAGCTGTTCATCTGCACTATCGAACGCAAGTACCACCGTGGGGCACATGGTGGGTGTTGATTTGCGAAATGCCGCAGCCATTCCAGCATGGATTCCAAGCGCCAAAGCAAAGGTTTGAGGCAATTGATATTGTGATATTCTCCCCGACATCCTCCAGTACCCTCAACATTCCGATGGGTCATGTATTGCGGGTACAGCGTGGATGGTGACATACACATGTTGTCGTAACGCCATATGTAGGAAATCTTCCAGTACCCTCAAACCTACAACGCCAACCCACTTGAACACCTCCACTGACCTTCGCGTTTTGGTTGACTGCGTTTCCCAAATGTGACAAGCTCCACCTGCGCAGCTTCTTGTGGGCTATCTACAGTCAACACACACACGTTGGTAAAATACAACTGACAAAACATCCGGCCCCCAAGCTGGCCATCAATATGCACCTGTTCCTGCAGAACTGTCCTTGGGCTGGGGAATGTCCAATGCCTCCATCGTGAGCAGTGATCAGGCCATCCTGAAACGCGGAAAGCTGGACATATTTGCTCTGCGCATCAGACACGCTGCGCACAAGCTCACCTGGCCTCGTCGCCAGACACCAGCTCTCCATTTGCCAGTCAAAATGCTTGGGAGAGAAAGATGCCCCTCCATCGTCACCGTTAACTAACTCCTCGGGCTCTGACTCAATCCAATCGTTCGTTGGCTCCCTGCTAGCCACACTGCCCTCCACGTTGGTGGAGAACTGGACCTCCAGCTGAACATCATCGGGTATCCAGCTCCGCACCTGCAAGACACCTGCATGCTCAAGTCCTGCTGTCACATAAGCACATACAGAAGCCTTGGCCATCCGTAGCGAAAACACTGACAGAAGGCAGAGGCCATTCCGTGGCTACAGCAGGTGTTCTCTGAACTCATTGTGATAACAACTGTTGAGTGAACGATGCGATGAGCATTGTGATAACAACTGTTGAGTGAACGGTGCGATGAGCCCGCTCACCAAAAGCTGAGGCGATGCAGGGTTGTGTGGCCACAGCGCAATATGAAACCATCGTGCATCAGTGCCACACGCATGGCCACGAATGCCGCCGAACTCCATTGAGCTCTACGTAAGTCAGAGTTTTTGTGACACAGGCAGCAAGTGCTGAAATGCAGCATTTGCTCGTTGTGCACACATGCCGTCCGTTAATGCAGAAACACAGCTACACGCAGTACAACAATGTATAGATGAATACAGAAATAGCAGCGCAAGCCCCCACCTTATCCAGTTCTGGCCTTTCCAGAACGACTCGATCAGAAACAAAAGCGGTATTTACCCAGGCATAAAATAGGCTTCGGCCGTTTGTCGCCGAACCCTCAAAAAACTGTGTTCACATCCACACAACAGAATCCATTAACGTTCATTGTTTTATCCATCAACACATATCGTATATCATTTTATATCCAACAACATATTTCATCTTATCAACCTGCAGATAGCGAAATCAAGCAACATCAGCATACTTCTGCCACAGATGCACATGGCCTTTCCTGGACCAATGACGAAACCCTCACCTGGCTGGGGTCAGCAGGCAATTCTTCACAACATTGACAAACGCATAACCACACACAAATAATGGCAACATAGAACTGGCACTGCCCCTTCAGTCAATAGTGGCACTGTGTGCATGAGAGCTGTGCACAGGGCCCTCTTTGATACACCCTGGGTACTCATGAATGTGGCCACAGCACACGCACAGAACGTCCCACTCTGTTGTGTCACTACATGCAACCGCCCGCAACAGGGTGAGACAAAACACAGAGCAAAACTTGGGACTGCACCAGCCATTGTAAACCTCTTCAACCTCTCAAGTCCTTCACAACCCCAGAGTTCACAACCCCTTCGGAAGCATTTTGCATTTTTTATTTGTTTGGTAATGGGCACAAGCGATGTTGGGGAAGTTGACGCCCACGGGGGTGACAGCCATCTTGGCTGCTTTCGGGCTGAATCCCTACCTAACATCATGTGCAGCTGTGCGACAATCTGATTCTCAGTGTACAGAGCAGGGCTCTTTGTGTGTCCCACCCACCAGCTGTCCGTTGACAGCTAGGTTCCGCACCTGCAGTTTCAAGTCTCCTTCCACAGTCCACAGGTCTCCTTGGCCCGCTTCACACTCAAAATCCACTTGAAAATCCTCGCCGTGGCTGAATACCTGATAGCTGTCTGCGCACGTGCTGGATCCTACATCAGGGTGCAGACAGCTGGCCTTGCACCCAAGCCCCCTCTTCAGAGAAGGGGGCTCCCAGATAACCCCCACAGGTCGCATTTCATTGTCCGCTGGGTCACGGACTGATACCTTCACCAGGAGCTTCTGGGTTACTGCCTTCGGAAGACCGGACACCCTGGTGGCAGAACAGAGTTGCATCACCACACAGAATCCTGCCTGCTCACAAGCAGAAAGCTGCTGACTGACATCTTGTAACACTATTCTACTTCGACAACACTTGCTGCCAACACGACTGTACATTGCTCTCACGTCTTCTTCAAGCAATGGCCGAATCTATTGCACCCACACGAACTCTTTGCAGAATGTCGCAGATCCCTTCAGCTCAGCAGCTCCTAGCAATACTGTAGTTGCACAGTCCCAGTATCCACCTCCATCTCTGGGGTTCCAAAGCACGTTAGTAGTCATGAACTGGTGTTAGTGCCTGCCTCAAAACTTTCGTCAGGGCTCATTCGATTGTCCCAATGAAGTGAAGCCCGCTGCACAACTCTGGTTTACATGCACCCTTTGTTGCATACAAAAGTGGCCGTTCAAAGTGCGAAGTGCATTCGCTGGCAATATATCCGGAATGTACAAGCAAATTTGGCCTACGCTGATCGAATGGAAGGCAGTTTCCCAGTTGTCAGCAGCTGATCGCCAGTAGGCAGTGCACTGTCAGCTGGTGCAGCAGTGCTTGGGGGCAGGCAAGGACATTGCTGACGTGCCGATCGAGCGAAGATCCGGGATATCAAAAGAATGTGAGGTCAGCTGCAGGATGGAGGGTAGGAGCCAACACCGTGCAAGATGTGGCAAGCAGCTGTGGGTGCTCATTTCACCTAGTGGAATGGGTGTTGGGAGTCGAAAAGTGAAGAGCGATGGCTGTGCTTGGGCATGATCGTTTTGCTGCAAACTTGCCATGGTTGCGAAGGCCAGCACTTGTTCCTGCACCATACATTTTGCTATTTCTAGCCCATGTTTGCCATTTCCTGGGCCTGATTTCACAAAATCCCTGCCCATTCTTTTGATCGAGGGTCTAAACAGAGTTGGTATTCATGAAGCACAGTTGTATCTATCTCTTTATTTGAGGTCCTGTCTATGGACACCAATGCCAGATAACCAGGAAATTACCAATCTTTCGATTTGCTTACTTGCCCCGCAGAAATAATGGTAGACATACAGAGGCAACTGAGAGGGTATACCATGTCAGGCCTGGTTACAGCATCGCCCAGCACTGCACCAACCTCAAGGACATCAATCGCAGCGCCTTTGGTTGAGGCAGATGCAAACCATCCTTCCACACCCTGTAAAAATATTCGATGTACCTGTAAATGGCGCACAAACACAGCAAGTCACCATAAATGTCCAAAGAGGAGCCCTGTCACACAGTTTCAGATTCTGTAGTGAGGGCCCTCGAATTCTGATGGTGTCACGATACAGTGCGAATACCCAATACAACCCAACTAATACAATATATACTAATACAACTAATGCAACTTATACAACTAATACAACTCGATACAATCCTGCTTCCAGACAGAGCTTCAAGAATCCTGCAAGCTAAAGGGCACCATATTACACGTGCAGCACATTGTTCCGATGCCCAAAAAGGGTCGATTGCAAGTGCTTCACATTCTCTACCACCAGGATGGATACTTGACAGCACTGCCTGGATCGAATAATCTCCATTACCTTCGTTGACTTGGTATTGTCACTCCTTTGTTGTTAACTGTTCGCTTTTCTCCAAACAGGGACATGGCTTCTTCTGCGCTGCAGCACAGCCTCTGAAGCGATTCACACCTGAAGATCAGTATATTTGCTGCATGTTTGACATATGTTCGACAACATGACTATGCAGACAGCCCACCTCCTTATGAGAACTGAGAGTCCTTCCGTGGTCTCCCACACAGATAGAGTTGCCAACATCAGGGACTATCCTTTGTGCAGAGGGATGCTGATCAACTATCATAATTGAGCCACACAACAAGCAAGCATGCTGAAGCAATTCCCCCAGTGCCTTGAGGGCACAGAAGCAAAGCGTACAAACTAGAACAATCTGGGGCCAAAGAGTGCTGTATGGGCAGTGAATTGTCAGAATGTGCCCTCTGAAACATGCAAAAACGCACCTTGTAAACAAGGTATGAGCACACCATTATCCCTGTCCTTCCCTTGCCAGCTTTGCAGTGCACAACGATGACATTGTCCGGATCTTCTGAAAGGTATTGTTCAGCATCCTCACAGAAGAGTTTCACAAGGCTTAGTGGAGGAGTCTGCAAGAAGGCAACCAACGTTGGGACAAGGAAAGCTGTCTGTGACTAAGAGCGGAGACCAGTGTATCGACAGCTTAGACATGAGCTATGTAATATCACGCCCCAACACATTGTGATGACCTGCAGCCAATCCCCCCACATCCGCACAGTGCATTGCTGAAAAGGCCCCTAGTACTGCACAGTCTTTGAGTGTGTCCGTTTGTGCATCAGCTAACGCAGAGCACATGCCAGCACCCTTGCTTTCAGAAGGCACCCACTGCAGTGTGTGCTGATCACCTGGTGGTCTTCAAAAGGGAAATGAGCGTACAAGCCTTCCACCTTCTCCGGCTCGTATGTGAGCTCTTTGCACAGATTGTAGACTTTGTAGTGCCCAGCATGCCTCATCTGAAGCAGCTTCACGGTCTCAGACATCGGGTTCCGCAGCAGACCTGCAAACCAAGTGAATTTTGCGGAGCCCTTCCCCAAAAGCAAACAATTGAGCAATCAATGTGCTGGGCCACCACGTCTGTCAACGAAGGAACGCCAGCAAAGATCGCGCCCCGCGGTGGTAATGGCAAACCATGGCATCAGGCAGTTAGTCCGCATCTGTGTCCGATTTGTCGCCATTACGTCCCGCCCACATCCAAGTGCACCGATGGACCAGAAACAGAAAGACAACAGACCAGAAGGTAGCCGCGGCAGAGGCCTTCTTTCACAGGGTCAAAGCGTGGCGATTCCCGCTCGATCAGTTCGCGCCTGGCCCATCGCTCCGACAGAAGACCTTGTCCCCCGCAGCTCACAGCCAACTGCAACAGCGGTCGAGTGCACACAGCCGTGGCAACAGGGGTGGGGCTCCCACAGCCTCGCAGACCGATGGTTTGACCGAGCCGTGCGCTGTGCCCAAGTCGCGACACCCTGTGCGCCCGGTCTCACCTTGCGGACCCTCCCCCGGAAAGCCCATTGCGATGATGCGGTCCGTCACATAGCACAGGTCCAAGTCGAAGCCGTCCTCGGTGAATCGCCGACGGTTCTGCGACACCCAACCTGAGAGCGCCGGCAAGAAAGAGGCGCATCAAACGCAGTTGCAGCGGGCACACCAGCCACGTGCTGCAAGCTGCAAACGCCACGTGACAGGACATGTCCCCCCGGCTGACGCGCACGCAACACTCACGTCGAATCCACTGCGCCATCCCCGCGGAGAAACGGCAGCCGCGACGTCCAGCTTGCCGGCCTCCTGGAAAGCGCTGTACCAAATTCCTCCGCCCACGGACACTCTCGACACGGGCGGGCGAGGAGGTCCACACCCGAGGTGGCGGGCCGCCTCACAGGGACTTCCGAATGGATTCAATCGTCTGCCTTTGCCAGCCACCCCCCGAGCGTGCTTGCGGCCGCCCCGCAGGAGCCGCCCGTCGGAAAGGAGGCAGCCTTCCGACGGCAGCCTCCCCTTTCCGCCCCCAGCCGCTGGTTGTGTGTTCGGGGCCTCGACGGCCTTGGCCCTCGTGCACAAGGGGGATGATGGGCCCCGCTTGATGGGGGAGAGGGGCTGCCTGGGCCGGGGGGCCCTTGCCCACATGGCCGACATGGGTGCTCGGGGGTGGGACCGACTCTGCGTCCGTGAGTGCCCCACGTGCAGCCACAGGGGCTTTATCAGACGCGTGCTCAACGGGATCATTTGCCCCCATCGACTCGGCATAAAATTACTCCCTGCATCAAATCGGTGACTGCTTGCACGAAAACGGTGACTGCTTGCACCAAGTCACGTGCACATCATGTCCAACTCCGTCAAAACTAACCTAACCTAAAAACTAAACCCTAAAACCTAAAACTAAACCTGTCCTAACCCTAACCCTAACCCTAAAACTCACCCTGAACTAAACCTAACCCTAAAACTGAGGTTAGGACAAAGTGTGCACGTGACTTGGTGCAAGCAGTCACCGATTTGGTGCAGGCAGTAATATTATTTCCATCGACTCGCCAGATGGCCATGTGAGTTCACCATCTTTTCAATGGTTCTACAGACATGTTCACATTGCCAGCGTCTTCTCCAACCAATCTTCAAGGATTCAGCCACGGTACGGACACAACAAGCCAGTCTACCGATAAGAACGATTCCTGTCGTCGTTACAGCCTATCTCCATGAGGACTTTTTCCTGCGATTCTTTGTGGGGTGCACTTTCTGGAGGTTGAGCAACAGCGACACCTACCATGACAATCTGTTCCAGAAATTTTCAAGGCTATTATGTCCTTTATGTCAAGTGGCTCCAGAAGACGAGGTACATTTTCCTTTCCGCTGCCAGGACTATGATAACATCCTTCGAAGCCACTCTTGCCTTTTTCGATGTCGCAATGCAAAACATTTTTTGCTTCGGTTCCTGCTCGCCGACTGGCGAGAACACTTCTTTTGATGTATCGCCATCTACAATCTCTTCTAGGCATTAGAAGTTACTAGATTCATAGACTTTGTTTGTGTTTAGCTTTAGATTCAAAGAACTGATCGGAGACGCGGCTTTGCTCGGGTAAAATTTGAAACTGACGGCTATACCACATTGCCTTGTTCTGTAAAAATGATGATGATGAATTCACTGTCATCTTCATGAGTTCTTTGCATAAATTCGCGCCCGTGACTGGTGGTCTTTATACATCAGACTTCCATGAACTGATCCTGGACACTGCTTTGCTCGAACAAAATATGAAGCTGACGGCTACCCCCTTGCCTCGCCATGTGAAAATGTCCGATGGCGATGACAGGTTGTGTCCGTCCGTTCGACCGGTCATAAATGCTCCAACGTTGGAAAAAAAAGAAGGGCCGGGGAAATGCGTTTTTTGGACATCCGGATCTGTTTGTTCGTCCATCCGTTGCCTGCGCAAAGGCGCCCGGGCCCCAGGGTGCTGGGTGCCAAAGCGTGGTTTCAGGGGGTGTGGGTGCTTCAGTTGTGACGCAAGAGAGAATCTTGAGTAGTTGAGAGGTGCAGGGGCGCTGAGAATTGTGTGGTAGTGCATGTTGTTGATGGCATCGCGCTGGGACAGCCCCGGGAAGGGCTGCGATCGTTGTGCTACTGACTGTGCACGCGCGTGCCTGACGAGAGATTCCTGGTTGCCACCCTGCTGAGGCTGCTCTCTTCCCTGGTGGCCCTCAAACGGAACAGCACCGAGCCTGGGATGTTGTGGGAGAGACAGACTTTTCTGTGCGCGCTGCCATCTGCGTGGGAATGTGGAACGACGAGCCCCACCCGTAAGGCCTTGGAAGGGGCGTATTACCTCTAGGAGTGGGGGCAAGCGGGACATCGCGCGAACTGACGGCATGAAATAGACCAAACTCATGAACACACAAAGAAAAGGCAGCAAGGCTTTGGGATCACCAAGCAGGGAACATGAAAGGGAGACAATGAGCAACCTGAATGTGCAGAAGATGCGTGGCAACAAAATGGCCCGCCAACTGAGTTAACCAAGGAACGATCCAGCACCCAGGCAATGCAAGAAGGAAATCAGCTCGACCGGTGTGCAGCCCAGTGGCTATTGTTCAATGTTGGTGACCAAATGTGCATAACATTGTGCCGAAGGCCCATCCTCTGCGCTGGTTTTGGACCTTCCCACCCACGGCAGCCGCTGGATAATGCAATCACAATTACGTTTTCAGGCTGTGATGCAAAGAAGCGCACACAAGCTGTTCATTTGGTTGCTATCTGTCATTTACCCAGCACAGGAGCATCAAAATTTCGCTTGTGGCTTGCATGGCACCCTGATCTGGGCTATTCTGTACTGTAAGTTGCGGAACAAGTGAAGATAAGGACCCCGAGCCCCAACTGCCTTGCAGCAGAATTCAAGACACCCAAGAAGCACACCAACGACTCAAGCACATTTGGGAAATTGACGCCAGTTGCTCCTTGCTCGCAGGGCATTCACTGCATCTTCATTATTTTCACTTTGGTTCTTAAACAGCAAATTCTGACATCATTTCTGTTCGCAGTCTTCTGGATGCCTATCCCTTGCGCCACCACTCTTTGCCAGGGCAAATGTCAGAGCGCGTTAATCTGACGTTTTCAGCCCTGTCTGCTTTGCGTTGAATCCCAGTTCACGGACACAACAAAAAGATCCAAGCTGGTATATGACGTTACACTAACGAACAAAAGCAAGGGGCGAGGCTGGGCTGTCCCACCTCCCACATCTCTTGCCGCATCCACGCCCGTGGACAACACGACCACCACCACAGCAGAGCACCATGCACACAACGACATCCATCACCTGCCAAGAGGCTAAACTGGGACCTGCAGAAATCAACACTCCCGTGATATGCCCACTGTTCCAACTTCCTTGCAGGCACTTGTGATGCCAACGATGTGGCCTGCCAACCATCTACCGATCCCAGTAGTCTTTCGCCTGCTCCAGGCACAATGAAGCAGTGCATAACCAATCCAAAAGAATACATGCAAGGGTGCAAATGGCGCCCACGCCCTTTGTCCATTGCTTCCACTACACCCCCATCCCACTGACTGAGACTCACACATACAAAGCATCCCCACATTGCAATGTCCACCTGACATTGGCCTTTGCATCCAGCAACAGGTGCCTATTGTGATGGTCGATGCAGGGGGTTAGCTTGTGTCTGGTGGCCTGGGTCTTGGCCCTGCTGTGGAGGCCACTGCTGAGGCACAGGAGGAGGACCTCCAGGTTGGCCACCATACATTCCGTGGGGAGGAGGCTGCTGGTAATACTGCGGGTATTGGTAGTACTGAGGGGCTGCAGGGGCCATGTTGCCAGGCTGTGCCATGCCAGCCCCCGCCTGCGCCCCAGGCCATCCATATGGAGGTTGGACAGGTTGTGCAGGTGGCATGTACTGGTGGGGTGGGTACTGGGAGAAGCCCGGCTGCTGAACCTGGTATGCCTGTGGCGGCTGTGCCTGCAGCTGTGGCTGTTGCAGGTGTGGCGGCTGCTGCAGGTGTGGCGGTTGTTGCAGCTGTGGCTGCTGTGGTTGGTACTGTGCATGGGCTTCCGCTGGCTGTTGGAGTGCCGGGGGCTGGGTGTCCTGCAGGGCCATGCTCTGCACTTGTTGTGGCAGCTGCTCTGCAACAGCACTGGGTGGTGGCGGTGGCGGGAGCATCTGGTCCCTTATACCCTGTGCACAACACAGTATTATCGGCAGTCAGCGACGGAGGAGCCGAGCCTTTCACTGTCAAAGGGTTTGGGAGCGGTGCATCGCCACCGGTGCTCGCATTCACTGCCGTTATGAAGTTGGAGAGTTCTCTGGCAAAATTGACAGGTACACAATTAGCTGCACAAGCACCCAACACCAAAACACTACACGTCACCACAGGCTGGACTTTTCTTGCTGCTATTCTGGGCATGAGCAAGCTTGGACACGTGGCTTCAATGCGACCATAGCAAATTCAGTGGTAGATACGCTGAAAGCCACACCTGCCTTGGCAATGCACTTCACTGCTCTGTTGCAACTAAGTTTGCACAAAACAGGAATGGTTCAGCACTGGGTCAGCCATCTTCCGAACCATTGCTGACAGGATAGCTCCAAGAATTTGACACGGGCAGGTGCTGAACTACAAGTGACCCACTCGCTGGGGAAAACGATCTTGGCGTGAAGAAAGCAGAGAGCGGAGTCAACCCATCACATAGTGTGCCGTTGTGCAGGTGTGTTCCCAAGAAGGAGCAGACCTCGAATCAAACCTCCTGAATGCCGCTCAGTCCAAATTGCATTTCTTGGGTTACATAGCTTATTAGAAAAAACGTGCATAGGCTGGGGTCAGACAAAATTGGAAACACAAGTTGCAAGGCTTGGACACCCTAACCATGCACCCACTAGGCCCACAGAGCTCAACCATTTTCGCTGGTAACAAGAACACAGGCAGCTACCTGCCTGCTTGCAACAATCACAATCTGTGCTGCACTTGGGAAAAATACTAGGGAGGACATATTGGGACACACAGTGTAATAACACGGGCCCCTGTTTCCCATGAATCGCAGCAGCACCTGTCCTGTCACTAACATTCCACCAGCTTAAACGACCATGGGCATGGAGTGACCACTCGACTGCTGCAATAGCCCTGCAGCCCACCTGCAAATGCTCATCTCTCTGTATCCTCCTGGTCATGCAGAAGTCACTTGTCTGCTGAAGCAATGTTCTGACAGCGTCCTGCAAGGACATGTAGAACCGCATGCCCTCCCCAAGGTTGTCACGCACTTCGTAAAACAGACGGATCTGCCAAGGGACAGGAATCCTCAGGATTTGCATCACCAAGCTGCGCTTCAGCACCATTGTTGCCAATGTGCAGTGCGAATGCTGGTCCAACAAAGCAGCAATGCCAATGCGTGCACAGCCCACAATTGCCCGCAGAGGCAACTGCCGCAGCTAAGGGCTGTTCTTGCAAGTCTGTCCAAAAGCCATTCTTTCAAGCTGCATGCAATGAGCGTTGAGTCAGCGAGTGTCAATAAGGACAGATGAAAAATCCGCTAACCTTTGCTTTGATGTCCTTTGCTGTATTCTCACAGCCACTCCTCCACTCCTGCACGCTGAATGCCTCCCTGAATGATGCACTTGCTGAGCCAATGTACGTCAAAAGCTGAGTCTGCTTCTCCAGGTTGTCCTTCACATCCACCTTCAGGTCATCGTATTTCTTTAGTTCTGCATGAAACATGTCCTCATGGGATCCGGTTGAGGCCATCAGCTTTGGAAGAATGTTGTCCCTTGTTTTCCTCTCCTTCAGAGCATCCTCAAGGCCAGCCCTTTCAGCTGAAACACTGTTCAGCTGATCAAGGCATTCTGTGCAACCAAATGGCGGAACACGATATCAGAGGCATCGAACGAAGGAACGAAGGATCCGCATTACAAGAACACAAAATGTGCCCAGTGATCGTAAGAGATACTCCTATGGAATAGCATGGAGGAACTATACTCCGAATCATAGGACATCAGCCGAGCAGCTTGTCATGATCTGTCTTCTACAGCTGAGCATATATCTGTTTGGAGCCATCTACAGGAAGCGATGTCACTACCTCTGCACTATGTGGCAGGCAATCACAGAGCACAGCACCTCAGAAGGATGCACAGCCGTGCAGCTGTCCATCATCCTCATCGGAATGTGGCATACTATGGACAATCTTCTGAGTTTGTTCCAATAATTTGCAACCTGGCTGCAAGAATACACGCTCTTTCTTCTCTTTGGACAAAAGCTGACAAAGCAATTGCACTATTTTGCAGTGTTTCCTTGGTGCA
The DNA here is from genome assembly GCA_905146915.1 of Ostreobium quekettii. NCBI lineage: Eukaryota > Viridiplantae > Chlorophyta > Ulvophyceae > Bryopsidales > Ostreobiaceae > Ostreobium > Ostreobium quekettii. The sequence goes on from CAJHUC010001901.1 coordinate 38,430, forward strand.
TATGCCAAATGCAGTGCTAGCTATCTAGAAAGCAGCAAGTGCCATCATTTCCAAGGAGCCCAACTATCAGCACCAGCAGGTTAGCCTTGTCTTGCAAGCACTGCAAAGTTCCACCTTGAGAGTCACTTACTTCTCAGGTTCGCCACAATGGTAGCAGGATCTGCACTTGCCATGTTCACCATGGGTGCTTGCAGCTTTGGCATCTGCGCTGCTGCTGCATGGACAGTGAGGTCCGCAAAGGCTGCCTCGTTCGTGGCCAGCTTGTCCAGTACAACTTTATCACTGTCGCTGGCTGCGGACAGATTGTTCCTGAGAGCGAGACCGTCAGCTTCCTTACAAGCACACTAGTGATGAGGTGATTTAGTATCAACCACAGAATGAAGCGGGGCTGAGAACAAGTAAGAATAAATAGCCTGCCTAAATAGCCTGATGCCCTCCGCATCAGGGCAGTACGGTGCAGGTGTTCACAAACAGCTGGTCAAGCCCTGCAGAAGATCACAACTTCCAGGATGATGGAACACAAACAGGAGGAGTCTGGATTGCATGGCAGAAGGAATTGAGCAAAACACTTCCAGCACTGGGCATCCGACATGGGACCCATAGTTGTTCACTGTCAAATCACCAACAAGCAGAGAATGCAAAGCAAGGAAGGGCTAAATCGCCTCAAAGACAGCACAACAAGCTGGCAGCTGGCTGTGAATGGCTTTGACAAACACACAAAGCAGCAGGTCATGGCTTCTGGTGCTTGCACTGACTGGTTTGCCACAAGACATCAGCTGTTCTGTGGCCAAAGTCCCAATGGAGAAGTGGCAGCGAGAGGAACAAGCTGAAAAACAAAATTAGTTAAACACACCTGTATGACGATATCAGTTGCCGGAAGTGAACAGTCAAGGATGACGATGCGGGAGGTTTCCACTTGTCACCATATTGCGCCCTCATCTCTGTATCTTTCTTTGCTTCCTCATCCAGGTCAGCCTCACACTTGTCCAGATCTTCGCAGCCAGTCTTGCACAGAGCTGCAATTTGCTCTGTAATCTGAAAACACAAGGGCTTCAATCACAGTTGTTCTATCTTTTCTGTTCAAAAGGGCAGCGTTAGCAAACAAACTGCCACTCAAGTTTACATTTTTTATCCTTGGATCATCAAGGTACTCAGAGATAGATGCAAAAGCCCTCAAATACAGGGAACGGTGGTAACATTGAAGCATGGCTTTACCTCCTTCAGGTATGTGACGCCATTCGCTCGCTCCACCTCCTCCAGCTCCTGTTGCAACCCTTCTGGCAGAGGAGCTGCCCTGGTGCTGTCAATGGCATCCAGCAGAGCAGGCAATTCCCATTCGATCAGTTTCATTCGTGCCTCATCTGTGGCGCTCTCTAGCTTGTCCATCTCCTGGCGAATGACCTCATCAACAAGCTCCGAATAGCGTGACAACGCCTTGGCACTGCCAACACCAGGGACAGCAGTGACAACAACGAGGAACCACAACTGCGGCCTCTGAGCCTCCACAAGCAGCCCAATGCACTTCAAACTGTGCAAGGCTCCTATGCGCCAACGATGATATGAAGCACACTATAGTTCTTTTGCACCTTGCATGATAATGCCCATTGTATGTTCCTCAAGTCTCAGCTCCTGCACCAGCACTTGGGGCCAAGATACGTTTTGTTGCACAACAAAAGACAAGCACAGCTGATGATGAGCACAGCACAGGACAAGAGCAGCAGAGCTCACAGCCAACTGCGCATTCTCATGGCTTGTGCAGGAGCGATTGGACTTGCAATCCAAGAGGACAATGCAACACAGCAATACTTCATAAATGCGAAAACACCATGGCAACAAAAATCTGGCAGGTGGGCACTGCTGACCTTGACTCTGGCACCAGTGAAGAGAACAAGTGCTCCTTTGATGCATCCAACTTGGCAGGAGGACATGACTTCACCAGGATGGCTCCATCGACAGGTGGTAACTCAGAGAACTGGGGAACCTTCACAAGGTACACTGAGGCATTGTCCTGAGCAGACAAACAGCATGCAGTCAGAGCACACTGCTGCCACAGTGGACAAGTACAGCAGCACCACTGGACTGGTTTTCTTGTTCGATACCTTCTCTGCCCTTGACAGCCTTGTGTTCACAGCGTCCTCTGTTGACCTGACACTTTCCTGAACGTCATGGCTCATGTTCTTGGAGTCTTTTCGGACCCTGTACAGTAGGGCAGATGCCTGCCTCAGACGTGATATTTCTATTGCGATGTCCTCAGCAACAGCAGCTTGTTGCGCAGCCTGCTGCTGGCACACACCGTCATACAGCCAGCTCTTTAGCTGCACATGTGCCTGCATGACATAGTATCAACCACATCAACAACCTCCAACAGCCGATCCAGGTGTGCTGAGTACACAGAGTACACAGAGAACATCTAAGAGCACACAGTACACAGTGATCCAACGCCACTCCCTGCACAAAGTCCATCGGCAGCTTGCTGTGAAGATAAATCGTATGAACTCCAGTTCCTCAAGATATCTCACACTCACCAGCCAGGGCTTCTCAAAGTAGTCCTTCAAGACTGGCTGTGAAAACATGGTGAGCGCTTCAGCATACATCACAGATGTCTGCTTTGCTACCCTTGCCAGCACCATGGCCGTCTTCTTGTCCTTGTGCGCCTTTAAGAACACGCATTCCTGTGCTTGTGCCAGCATGATTTTCTCCAGCAAAGTCAGGCTTTCAGGGCTGAGGTCAATGGCGCGAGGTGTGCCTATCTGAATGTCAGCAACAGGAAGCACTGCTGAGCATGGTGCACCACATCGGGCATGTAGGGGGAAAAGGCAGCAATGCCTTTGCAAAAGCACAGCGGCAGACATGCAATAATCCTGCTGCCAATACAGGGGGAAGTGGATCGCGTCCCATGCCTAAGACCTGGCACCCTCAACCTCACAACCTCAAAGCGCTGGACCCTAGAAAGGGATCGCCCAACCATGTCCCGTTGCCCAGTTTTTGAATTCTTGGGATGACAACAAATCGCATTTGATGCCGAGCAGGGCACAGCAGGCTCCTCGAGCAACGAGATTCTTGCTCAGTGCAGGTTCCCATTGCATCTGTGGTTGGCAGGCACAACAGCCCAGCTGCTAAGGCACCAGAATCTTCGCATCGCCACTCACCTTCAGAGCCACGTCCTTCACCTTCAGGAAGACCCCGGCAGCTTCCTGACAACCCAAATATGAAAATGACTTACAACAGGCAGCCAGCGGTGCAATTTCACCAGGCTCATTATGAACATGGATCATGGCGCGCATGGGCGCCGTCCCAGGGCCCCGTCTGCCGTTTGTGCAGAGATCCAGGGCCAGCAATGACAGACCTGGAACATTGTGCACGCCTCCTTGCAGCCCTCGGCGGTTGTCTTGTCCTTGACGGTGGCTTGCTGCGACAGCACCGCGCCGAAGTTGAACAGCACGGCGGCCTTCTCGAAATGGATGTTGGGCTGCCGCGTTTTCTTCCTGGGCTGCAGCGCCTCCATCCACGTGAACACCACCTGCGCGTGGTCGCGGTCCTTGCTGATCGGGAAGCGCGTCTCCATCACCGACAGTGCCCGAAAGTACCTGGGCGCCGCAACGGCCATTCAGCGCAATCCCAGACCCCCTCCCCAACAACAAATCAACCCAGTAGCGCAACACCGTGAGGCGCATCCCTCAAATCAAATCCCGTCACAATGATGCGGCCAAGCGCCGCGCCAACAAACCTGCACAGCGTGTCCCGCGCCGTGTCGCTCGGCCCGCCGGTGCTCAGCGCCAGCACCTCGTTCCGCATCGTCTGCACCTCGTCCAGGTCGGACGCCGCATCATCCGCCTGCTGGGCTCCATACACATTCTTCACGTATTTCAGGATGGGGTCCTTCAGGTCGCAGTGCTCCGCGCGCTTGCAGTGCACGGCCAGGAAAGCCGCCGGCGCTGACATGCCTCCCCCGCCACCGAACGGCCGGACCCGTCCGTAAACCAATTCGCGCAACCGGCGGGGCGAATAGGGGGAGCCAACACGCTTGGCCCCTTGGCCAATTTCGGGTTAAGGGCACAGCGGGCTGCTGCGGGTGTACAGTCATCAGCCACGTGGGGAGGCTGAAGCTGGCTGGAATGCGCCTCAGCGGGGTGGCAGTGCGGCAACTGGGCCTGCGTGCGGCGGCTGGGGCTGGGGCCGGGCATGGAGTGGGAGCCGTCGACGGCTGGTGGGGTTTGCCGCCCCGTTGTGCACAGCTCCGCGCTGTGTGGCCAGCTGGATGGCGGCGAGGAGCGCTACGTGTTGCACGCGGCCTGCTGCGGGGATGCCGCCATCGCGGCGGTGGCGCTTTCGGACGGGTGCATCAAGGTGTTCGGGATCGGAGACGGGCGGCTGGCGCACCTGACCGACATGCACGGGCACGGCGCCGCGGTCGCGGGGATCTGCTTTCGGGTGCCCGGGGCCGTGGCGCCGCTGCATTCGTGCGCGGCGGACGGGACGGTCAGGGCGTGGGACATGAGGACGGGAAAGGAGGAGCAGAGGTGGGGCGCCGGGGGCGCAATGCGTGGATCGCAGGCTTTCTTTGTGAGATGGCTGATTGTTTTTTCAAGGGGGGGAACCACGTGTAGGGCCTGGCCGCGAGGCCTGCCTGTGTGCGGGACTGTTGCTCTGCGCCAAAGAGAAAGAATTTCGCTTATGTCGGGATACGGCGCCGTGAATTTTGATGGTGCCGGACGTGAGGCCCGGCTGCTTCATGGACGCGAGGGCAGTGCGCGAATGAGGACATTGGGTTTGGTAACTGATCCAGTGCGGTGCAGCGCAACTCGCCGATGAATGCGCGGAAATGGCGAAACCTATAGACGCTGCATTTATCAGGCATGTTGCAGGTCATCCCGGAGCGGTGTTCTGTATCAGCAGCTTTTCGTTCCTTTTCAGCCCTTCTGGGAGTCTGCTGCTGATGCCCACTGTTGACAATCAACATTTCTGGACACCATTTGCGTCCATCTCCAAACAAATGTTGTGGGGACAGAATAATCGACCTTGTCTGTGTGGGGTAGGTATTGCGTCATGGGCGAGGAACTCACTTGTGTGAGTGCATGTGGTCCGCTCGTGGCAGCAGGAGGAGAGGAAGGAAATGTGCACTTTTGGGACAATCGGAATCCTGGCAAGTTTTTGGCCAAATTTGAAGACACGCATGCCACAACTGTTACCCAGGTTTGTGAATGATGCCAACCGATGGGAACTGCCCTGTTCTAGAGTGCCTCCGTCTGCGGAAATGAAAGTCAAAGACAAGGCTCGATTGTCCCCACGTTCTTCACCGATTCCCTGCGTTGGATGCTAGCAACATTCTCCTCTTTGTCCCATAACGACAGGTGGTCATTCAGCCATATGTGCAAGTCGGGAAATGTTGGATTCTGAGACACGTGTGCACACAAAATGAGGCAATGGTTTTGTCAGCATCAACACGTGCCCACAAAGTGGGATCTTATTGTGACTGCCATCACGGGCTCATTCTCCAGCGTACTGTTCCCCTCGTCATAGTGTGTTGTGGCACGCGGATTTCCTCCTGAGGATCAGCCACAAGGTCGCACTGCCCATTCCAGTATCTTGAAAAGCCTGCCAACAGCTCTCCAGCACCTAAATTTTTGTTCCTTGGTGCACTCTGGTTGCCTGCACAACTTGGATTTTGTTTTCTGTGCTCTATAGGTTCAGTTTCATGCCAGCCATGCGCACAAGTTCTTTACAGCATCTGAAGATGGATTGCTTTGTGTGTTTGACCTTGCCAATGGACTTTCTGAGGACGATGGTTTTCAGGTGTGGAAGCACATGCACACAAGACCATGCCTTTCGCATTCACTTTTGCTGGTGCATGGCAAATGATGCTCTGCCAGCTGCCTGCCTGCTTGATGCTCAGATGGTTGTGACGTTGTTGCAGACTTTTCCATTCTGAACTGTATGTCAGGATTCGAACTGCACCATGGCTCTCTTGATAAAGAGATGGCTTTATCAAAGCCGTCTAAGTGTGACTGGCTGCCATTGGTCGTTTGAGAGGCAGAGGACATGTTTGTCGCAGGTATTGTGTAGCCGCAAGCACCATGGCATTGTCATTAGTCATGCTGTGGTCCTGGTTTCCAGTGGAAGTGAACGGTGCACTTTTCAAGGGCTGTGGTGACCCGCACCTATGGCTACACCATTTGGCAAGTGTGCTCCTTGATTCATGCATTTTGCTGCTGCACAGGCAGCTCAAAACCTGGCAGCCATTGCTGAGTTTGGGTTTTATGGAATGGGTGGCGGCCAATTGTGGTCCCGCTCATGTGGTGAAGGCTTTGTTTTGTGGGACTGGGAGGCGGCTGTGAAGGACGACATGGAGGCTGACGGGGGTGGGCTGATCGCTGCATTGCATGATGCGAGGACAGCATTGCAGGCAGTGCCTCTGGCGCAGGTGAGCGGGGGTGCACAGAAATGCACTCAGTGTCATTGTTGATGCACACACCCGATGCTTATCTGTGTTGGATCCAACATGGAGCTTTCTTGAAACATTTCTGCAGTTTCCATTCGTAAGGAAGCTTTATCTAGTTTGAGAAGTTGGCCTTTTGAGGTGATTGATACTTGAACACAGGCTCACCCACATGTGCTTCTTCTGCACAGATTGATTATCTGATTGGTTGCCACTGCACTCCTGGCGGCCACTTGTCCCTCTTTGCTGGCAGCAATGGTGGGACAGTGACTACTTTTCCAGTGCGGGAACCAGGGCCTGATGGTTGCATTTTTGAGCCCTCCTCAACCATTTTTGCTGGAGGGCACTCTTCGATCGTGCGTTGCATTGATGTGGTAGACTTTGACCAGAGGATTTGCATCAGTGGTGCTGAAGATGGGAGGATCTGCTTGTGGCGGCTTGATGCACAGTCTGAAGATTCAGGATTGAGCAGAATGTTGAGAACACCACAAACTAACGCCAGAGTTTCTCCATATTGATAACCTTACTTGTTTGGGAACCTACTTGCACGCGAAAAGGGTTGACTTCAACTGAAAATGGGAACCTGCTGCCATCAGAGGAGGTGCAACATACCCATTTGGGTTTGGAATTCGGGCTTCATTGCCCGAAATAACAACAGCTGCTGAATGTGTGTGCATGGATGCAATTGACTCGGCTCTGGAACTGCAAGACTGCAAAATCGTTCCGAGTAGAGGCAGCCATTCAGCTTGCAGTCCCCTATTTTTCACACAATTCTTTGGATTCCCGTTTGTCCATATGTTTCGTTCCCGGTATTTTTCAAGTGCCACCTGTTTCCTTTGTTACAGTATTGTCACGCACTGGCTTCGCTTTCCATCCTTAGCACTTTATGTTTGGTCAGTATTCATTTCTTTCTGTCCGAACTCTCTGCCCCTGATGGGAAGGTGCATGAAGGAGTGTATGCAGAAAGGATTAGCGGCGCCTCAGCAGGGACTGGTGAGGCATTGGGCAAGGTGGGCGCTGTGGACCGCCAGCGCCTTTATCCCCTAACAGCAGCAATAGATGTGCCAGCGCCCAATGCCATGATTGGGCAAACACTGCAAGCGATCACTGAGACCCAGTGCCACAAGTGCTGGGCCCAATCGCTTATTGGGTTGGCAAGCGCTTGCTACTATGTGTGGGCACACGTGAGAGCAAGTGAGCACCAGCAGTTGTGCCTGCATGTGGAGCAAGGGCACTCAAACCTGCCCCACAATGGTTGGCTGTGTTTGGCCATGCAGGGGGAGTGGCGCCAGCATCTCCATAGTCACCACCTGCATGAGGAAGGCACCAGCAGCCAGCGCTGTGGCTTCCACCCCGCCCTATCTTTGGGCATGGCAGTTCGCATGCATCCACATGCGGGGATTTGTGGTCTCCTTCAATGCAGTAGATCCCTTTCTTATACGAACGCATTGGCAACATACTTGGGCCATCCCAACAGTGAGATCATCGGCGATGGTCGATACAGATGCCTGTAACCCTTGATTGCAGAGCCTGCAGAGCACGGGGCATTGCAGTTAGTAGAACAGAACCAAAACCGCAGTGAAGCTCATGGCGTGTGTATGTGTGCACAATGAGATTTGGGGTGGGTGGGGTGGGTTTTGAGCTTGGCGTCAAGTTGGCACGAAGCGTCAGAGTCGACACAGTGCGTTCCCTCGTGGCCAAGTATCTTGCGGCTCCTAGGGCGCAAAGCCGGGACCTTCTCCACCCCTACCCACGCTGCGATTCGTCGCCTTCCGTCTGCCGGATTGGCGCGCAAAACCGGGGCGTCATTACCATGCAATCCCCGCCGCTTGATGCGTTTAACTTGCCCCACAAATTTGGCCAGGGCACCACTGCGTCCTCCAGCCCCAGCCCTCACCGGACCCCCCCCACCCCCCGCGCCGCTGGGGCGCATGAACCCCGCTCCCGCGCAGGGCCTGGGGCTCCCGCTTCCCCCTGCCTCCAAGGCGTCGCCAGCGGCTGGGAGCGTGGTCGCCGCCGCGCGTGCCTGACGGGGGGCACGGGGTGCCAGCCCCGCGGTGGCCCATGACAACTTCAGAGGTGCAATTGATCGGCCCCTGCATCCCCGCGCACCCCTGGTCGCCCGACGGGTCGCTCCCTTTGAGCGCCGGCGCGCTGATGCAGCCCGAATCTGGTGTCCAGGGGATCTACGCGTCGTTCCCGGGGCCCAGCGGTGGCGGGGAGCGCGCCCTGACCAAGCCAGCCGAGGGGGTGAAGAACAGCGGTTTCGACAATGTGAACTCGGACCTAATAATGCACGTGAACGACGTGCTCGTGAGCGAGGAGAGCGGCCGCAGGTGGGGCCCCGATGCTCCCAAGCTGTGATTGCGGGACGATCTCCCCCCCACCCCACCCCCACCCCGCTGCCTCGTGCTGCCTCGCGCTGCCGAGAGGCAGCGCGGTGGCGCCCCGTGCTGATTGGTGCCATGTCGCGCTGCGCTCCGGCAGGTACCATGTCATGGACGCCGTCGGCCAGGGGACCTTCGGGCAGGTGGTGAAGTGCTGGTCGCAGGAGACGCAGGGCCTGGTCGCCGTCAAGGTGATAAAGAACCAGGAAGCATATTACCACCAGGCGCGGGTGGAGGTGGGCATCCTGCGGCTGCTGAACGAGCGCTACGACACCGAGCGCCACAACATCGTGCGGCTGCTCGACTTTTTCCGCTTCCGCGACCACCTGTGCCTGGTCTTCGAGCTGCTGGACACCAACCTGTACGAGCTGCTCAAGCGGAATGGCTACCGGGGGCTGTCGCTGCAGCTGGTGCGATTCTTTCTCAAGCAGGTGGGCCCTCGCTCCGCGCCCCCTTCGCGCCGCCCGCCGCCCGCCGCCTGGCCCCGTGCGTCCCCGCGGGCTCACGTGCCGGTGCTGTTGTTGGTGCCCCAGATGCTGGACTGCCTCGCGATGCTCAGGGACGAGAGGATCATCCACTGCGACCTGAAGCCCGAGAACGTGCTGCTGAGGGACCAGACGTCCGGCAGGATCAAAATCATCGACTTCGGGTCCGCGTGCCTGGAGCACAAGACGGTGTACTCGTACATTCAGAGCCGCTTCTACCGATCGCCAGAGGTACGACTGCGGCTGCCGGCACTGGGTCGCGCGGGCCGGGGAAGTCCTCGTGCGAAGCGACAGGGCCCCTCTCCTGTTCTTCGCGCAGTGTTTTTAGACGCCATTGGATTCTTCTTGTTCTTATGTGATGGACAGCGGCACTGCTCAGCTTTTCACCATGGTCATGGGCCTTGTGTGCTGCTGTACCCGCAGGTCGTGCTAGGATACCCCTACACCACCGCCATTGACATGTGGTCTCTGGGCTGCGTCGCGGCTGAGCTGTTTCTGGGCTTGCCACTGTTTCCCGCAGCCTCAGAGAGGGACCTATTGGCACGGCTGTATGAGATGCTGGGCCCACCACCCGAATCGATATTGAGAGTGGCAAAGCACTGCAAGACGTACTTCAAGGAAACAGAAGTGGTTGTGGACGGGCGTAAGAAGATGCAGCACGAGTTGCTGTCAGAGGAGGAGTTTGAAGCAAGGAACAATGCCAAGAGCCCATCTGGCAAGCGGTATTTCATGCATGCAAAGCTGGCGGATATCATCGGCGCATACCCCATGAAATCAGGGATCAGCGATAAAGAGGTGCAGGAGGAGCAGGATTGCAGGAAATGTTTCGTGGACTTTCTCTTGGGCATTCTGGAGGTGGATGCACATGCACGCTGGACACCCCATCAGGCTGCTTTGCATCCCTTCATATCTGGCGACCGCTTCACAGGGCCCTTCCAACCTCCACCAGCACCAGATTCAAGGTCGCACACCCATCCTGTGGGCATCCAGGACCCAAGAGCGGCGCGAGGCCACTCCTACAGCTGGCATGCAGATGCCTTTCAGGCTCATTCTGCAACAGCAGGCTACTTTCCATCTCCTGCCCATGCCCAGGCCCATGCACAGGCTCATGCCATAGCCATGGCCACTGTGCAGCAGCTGAGTCCGCAGATGAGTCCCCACTTCGGCTCCAACAATGTGCCTGGCGGCCTTGGAATGTTGACAGGAACACCCGATGACGCACTGCTGTCGTCAACCTTGCAGCCCCAACCTGCGACCGGCACAAAGGGTGCAGAGGCAACCAATGGTGCAATGCAGCAGGGTCGAGCAGAGCCAGCTGCGCGGCCCCCCGTGCTGCCTTGCCTGCCCCCAAGGCAGCTGAGCAGCATCCTGACAGGCCACGGTCTGAGTCCACGGACATTCGGGACTGCACCATATGCGCAGTCCATGCCGAACAGCCAAATGAGCCCCATGTATCTAGACAGAATCGCAGCGGTGGCTGGGGCAGCAGCAGCTGCTGCAGAGGAATCTGTGAGACAGCAATTGGGCTCTCTGACGGGGCTGGGGCCAATGATTGCTGACCCTTCTGTGGACAAACCTCCTCCGCATCCAGCCCCTCTCGGGCTGTTGCCAGACTTCAGTCCTAGAGTGGTGGGCTTTCGGTTGCCGGATGCCAACTGCAGATTTGACACAGTGGAAACTGTGCCTGGCCAGTCAGCCAGCCACCAGCCAAGTGGGGAAGTCTCTCCTTTGGCTGTTGACAGTGCGCAGACAAGCTCTTGGGTGGAGCTGAAGATGGGTATCAAGCTTGGGGAAGACAGCGGGGAGTGGGATGGTGGCGAATGTCCAACCTCCAGGATATATGATGAAGATGATGGCACAACAGTGGAAGAGTACAGTCCTAGCCCAGGGGACTGGGATCCCAATTACAGGTGACAAGCTATTCCCAATTCTATCCCCAGCACCATCTGCCAGTATTGCAGTGGTTACATAACAATGTTCTGCACTTGGAGTGCTCAGTTGTGTCAAGCGGATGGGCTGGGGGCACTGTGTTGTTTTAGAATCTCTCTCCTTGCAAGTCGTAGCAAATGGTTGCCAGAGTGTGACCGTGTGTGTTTGTTCCTGCAGCGATATTGAGTTCCTTCATTCACCTGGGAGAGAGGGCGCCCTTGACTGGGATGTCGATCAGCATGGCCACGTGCCGTATCATCCACGCATCGGCATTCCGTTAGCCATCCCAGGAGCTGGGTACTGCCCTGCTGGTATGCCAGACCCCGGATCGCCAACATCGTCTTGGCAGGTGTCACAGAATGTGGCCAATCAGCAGGTAGGCGCAGGCGTACACGTGGATGGTCAGGCAGCTGCTGAGAATGGGGCAGATCATGGGGGCAGCAAAAACCGACCAAAGCGTGGCAGGTCATCTGGCGCGGTGCTGGGCGGCCCACAGAATGCCTGGGGATCTGGACAAGGCCCACAGCACTTCCGGTTTGCAACGAACGAAGGCCTGCCCTTTTTGACCTGCACAATGGACAGTCCGAGGACATCTGCCTATGTGCCTGGCCAGGCACCACATGCCCTGCAGGCCTCTGGGTGGCCTGCTGGGACACAACCCTCTCGGCTTAGTGAGAGCAGTGTCAGGGCACTGGACGCTGCAAACGGTTCTTTCCAGTCGGGTTTGAGCCCCACCGCAGAGGTTTGCAGCTGGATGGGGAGCCCGGAGATTAACACAGGGCTATGCATGAATACATCCGGTGGCATTCCTGGGGATTATGCTGCAGCCATGGGGGCAGCTCAAGGCCATGCTGGACCCAATTTTGTTGGAACTCCAACGAGAGGGGGGTGCTCCAGTGCTGCGGGGACTCCCAGGGGGCCTCAAATTGGGACTCCCTGGGGAAGTCACCTGGATGGGGTGCAGCAGGAACAACGGAGGGCACAGGTGCGTAACGGACCGCAGATGCACAGGCCTGCCCCTATCCACCCCACGGCAGGGTCTGAGCACAGCAGCTATGTCTGGGGATCCCGTGACAGCTCATTGGGGCCAGACGATCCCCATTGCATTATGGATGGGCATGAGGTGCTCCGCAATGAGTCTCCCATGCGGATTCCCCAGGAGGGCCAGGTTGTTGGACCAACAGGGGCCATGGCAGAGGTGCACCGGGGCCAGCAGCATTGGCGCCGTGGAGATGCTCAGCGCTCAAGGTACAGAGCAAACAGCGACAGCTTCAGCAGGCCTGCTGGAATGTCTGTTGGAAACGGGAAGAGCCGGTCTATGGACTGTGGCAGTGGGCAGCAGAGACCGCCGCTGAATGGCGCTGGGGGTCAGGGAAACTGGCTGCATCCTCAGCATCGTCAGAGGTCTTCCAACGGCAGTGACGCAGGTCAGGGAGGGTCAGGTCAGGTAGACTCAGAAGTGCACAGGGCAGGCAGTCAATGGGAGCAGTCGTCACATGAGAAGGCACATGGATGTGCGAAACAGCATGCAGCTGGGGCCCACAGAGTTCTGTCAAGGTTGCGCACAGGCCGCCGCTCCTCAGGCTCAGGTCAGATGGATCAGCCGACTCCTGAGCATAGACAGTCGAGTAGCCAGGGATTTGTAGGAGATGTGAGGGAAAGCCGGACTGGTGTGGGTACCCTGCAGCGAGTTTCTGGTACTGAAGAAATTCGTGCTGGGAGCGGTGGTGGCGACTTTTCTTTTCAACGTTAGGGCTGTGGCCGACCTAGCATTGATAGTTCTGTAGATATCCAGTCTGGGGTTGTGTTGGATTCAGGTTTGTTGGGTTGTGTCAGAGAGAAGATCTACTTAGGTGTCTACACACGTGGCTGCTCCTTGACCTCATTTTGGAATGCTGTGAGGCAATTTAGGCCCACCCACGTATTGTCAAGTGGGCCGCACTGTTTGTCTGGGGCTCTCCAGGGGTGTCTGCTTGCTGGCTGGAGACGCGGCGATGGCTGCTAGGTGATGGGAGCTGGCTGAGGAACGAATGCTGTTGACTGAATAGGGCGTGTGGTGTTGATCACACCTTGAAAGGGAAGAGGCCAACCTTTTCATCCACAACTACTACTGTTTGGTTGGGGCGCCGCAGCAGAGGGATAACTGAAATAAGCACGATGGGGCAGGGTTGCAGCAGTTCAGACACCGTTGGCTGCAGGGTGAGTTGACAGGGCACAGAAGGCTTCAGTGTATTGCTGTTCTTCGACCTGCTGGAATGCTGAAACAAGACACAAAATGGCGTTGATGCGTAGTCATCAGAAACTGGAAGTGCCGTTGAGGAATCAGCACGTTCATCAGAAAGCAATGCTATTCCACATTGTTTGGCAGCAAGGAGAACAGCCTAAGTTTGTCACTGATGACATAATTGCACAGGCCGGCCAGCTGACCGTGGGCTGTGCGCTTGCATGATGGTGCCCAGCCTGAGTTGGCGCCTTTGAGTGCATTCTTTGGCTCACCATATTGCACCCGTATGTGGCAGCCCCTTGAGCAGAATGTCAGCTGACCTGCATGTCTCGTGCTTCATATAGGTGGCTCATGGGGCTGTTGTCACAGCACTGCTGTGGATATTCTCCTGGGCAGTGCACCCTCCAACGAGCTGTGAGCTGCTGCTGTCAGCCCCAGCGTGCCGCTGCTGGCTGTCCCCTGAGCTATGCCTGTGTGCTCAGGTCGTTGCGGCGTGTTTCGTCCCTCCGCCCCAACATCCGCTTGTTCCCTGTGATTCTGCTGCTCACCGGGTGTGGTTCGCACGTATTCGTTATGAGTGCTGATTTCTTGTTAGCTTTGCAGTTCCGTAGGCAGAGTGAGGCGGAACGAACGACCTGCGAAGGGCCTTAGTTTGTTGGTAGTGGCATGGCCTCTGCGTTGGGGGCATCTGGCAGCTGCAGGGGCTTGTTTTGTGCGGAGGTTGGTGAGTGGGAATTGATTTCGATTGATTGCTGAACGATGGTGCGCGGTCTGAAGGCAGTTCGCCATGTTTGAATCTGCTCTCTGTGCATTTCCTGATACTGATGCTGATGCTGACGAGCACCTGATACCTTGTTTGGCTGTGAGACCCGCTGGACTGGGAAGCCTGGGGTGCCCCTCACACAATGACGGCCGCTCAGTCCACTTCACTGTTGTGCCCAAGGGGAATCGCGATTGGGTAACGCACTCAACTTCACAAGAAAATAGCGATGCGTGGATTGCCGATGAGCCTTGAACAGAACGACCACATGGTTTACTGGTGCTTGCAGGTGCCCGCAGTTAGGCAGCGTTGCAGTTTCACAAATGCGAACCAAATGGAACATCGTCCGACCAATGGATGATTGTTGGCACGGCAGCCAGGTGTTCGTCCAGTTGCTACAACATCTGAGCTCTGGGCCAGCGGGCATCATCGAAATCCTTGATGCATGTCTTTGTACCCAGCAGCAGCCTGTGTCGATGCAGAAATGCCTGTTTCCGCCGAGCCGGGCTCCTTGTCACGCCCAGTTCCACACACACACTGGACCAATGCATTACAAAGACCACACTTTTTGTCCCAATACAACCCGAGGTACCCACAACTTGTGTGCCCAGTCGCTTTACTAGTAGTTAAGCCAGTCCCATACAAGACTCATCCCTTAGTCAGTCCCACCACTCCTTGTTCCCTCGTACTTAACTCCCACACTTGCCCCAACACAACGGAACATCACCCTAATAGGGAGGGCCGGGCGGAAAGTGAAACAAGATGGAGTGGGGACCGAGGGGTGAGCCTAAATAGCCTCCCCCGCTTGCGCACGCCAAAGCCCCTCACTCCCAAGGGCGCCAAAAACCCTTGGCCCTCCTTGAATGCAACGAACTGGCCATTGACCCAAGGTAAAGGGGGATAGACACCCTGGGGGCCGCCAAAACAACTATACTTAAGTAGCACTGGTCCAACTGAAGCTAGCGCGCCCGCCCCTCATCGGCCTGGGCATAAACCCATTAACAAGATAGTTAATCCCATTTCCGCTGAGCCGGGCTCCTTGTAGAGGTGGCCACCCGGATCCGTTAATAGCGGACAGAGGTTAATTCCGCTAATTATTCCGTTAATTAACGGAAAATAACGAAAAAAGACAAAAATTAACCAAAAATTAGCGGATTTTTGGATTTTTTGGGGATTTTTGGGTTTTTTTCATACTTATAGTTTTGTAATTCGCTATTAGAGAGTATGTTTGTATTTTATTTCAACCTATGCATACTAGATTTTCAACTAGCCGCAGTTGTTGTGA
>CAJHUC010001902.1:0-31097 GCA_905146915.1 Ostreobium quekettii
CTTCAGAACGGGGTACCCACAATCGAAAATTAAATTAAATTCGTGTGTACTGAAAACGCTGCATCTATTGCCTGGGCGGTCGTCTATCATGGGAAGCCGGCGTTGCATTGAGCGTAAACCTGGTCGCAGTCCTGATTCCCACGATTCTTGGCAAAGCAGAGAGGATAGTGCACTCAAGAAGCACGTGCTTCTGGAGGACCATCTGTAGACTTGCATCGGTAACCGTCTGTGACACTTGTTGACAAATGAACAAGCCCACGGGCCCGCAAGGACGTGTACACTGCATTACACGTGCCCTCATTTGGTCGCAGGTCGGTGCGCGGAATTTCCCACAAATGCCAACCTCCGCATTCGTTGGAGTTGGGAGGCCTTTCGTGTCCGTTCGGTTGTCCGGGTGAGGCATCCCGTGGGACCTCAGGCGCAGCCCACTTCCGACAGGCCAGAACACTGGGGGGGTGAGGTCGCGAATGGACATCAATATTGATGTCCATTAATGGCAGGAACAACGTCGCTCGGAATTGACTCGATTCTGGTCGCAATGCTGGTGGCACATTGAAACGAAACAGGATTGCTGGCCGATTGACATGGGCGCACAAAATGAACGCCCGCCTTTTCCACGAATGGTCAATCGTCGCCTTTACTTCGCCACAACAGGTGTGCGATTAACGTAGCAAGTGCTGGACGTAAAAGGCCACTGCTCACTCTGAGAGGGCATTATTTCAGCCTCACACGAGTCAGAAAATGCACTTCGTTTTGTCAAGCACAGGTGGACCGCGTGCGCGCGTTTGTCAACGACGGGGTTAAACATACGCACCTATTGAACTTCACCAAACAAACCACGATGTCATCTTAATTTCCAATTAATTGTCGAATTGATCCAATTTATCCAGTCAATCAATGAATGGATTGCTCAATACACTATTCGATGAAAGTGAAAATTCTGGATTATGGTGAAGAGGATGAATCATAAACGGCGTTGTTGGTGCTATCTTGACAGTTGGAAACAACTCAATACAAGTGGCCAAAACAAGGTCTGCGGCAAAGTGGGTCTCACTCATCCCAGACAGCCTTGGGCACTGCTTGTTTTCCCCACTACATGATCCAGTCAATCATACCACCCTGAGCACGACATCCAAACAAATATCAGCTGAAAATCGGCAGCAACAGCTGAGTCTACGTGGCTCGAATGTTGGAACAAAATCACGAGTACCTCAACACCTTCCGCAATATTGGCATCCCCGGGAATCAACATCGCCTATGTGGCACCCTGTCATCTGGAGATGTGACAGCCGCTGAAGTTCATAAGCTGCACCCAGACAGGCGCCTGCAATATTTTAGGGACAGGTCGGTCAGAGAAGTCTTCAGAGAGGCGAGCTCACTCAGCAGCCTCACGCCATCGTTGGTGATCCCACAGCCCTTCAAGGAAAGAGCTGACAGGTGCGCCAGCCTGCCCAAGTCGTGGAACTCTGCATTGATGGCAATGCAGTCATCTAGCTTTAGAACTGTAAGCGCAGTGCAGCATCCCACGTACTGCAGACTTTTGTTAGTCACACACTCACAGGCGCCTAATATGAACATCTGGAGAGATACCATGCTTATCAAGTATTGCAGGAATTCACCAGTGAATGAGGAGCAACCATAGGCGACAAGACGTGTCAGAGATATCATGCCAGTCAGGCATTCCATTCCATTGTCACTGATGTTGGCATACCCTGCCAAATCAAGGCGCTGAAGCGTACCCAAACCTGACATGAAACCAAGACCTGCACCCATGAAGAACCTTGCATCGCGCATAGTTAAACTGCGCAATGTGCGCATCCGCGACAAACACCTCAGCGCATCATCATTGATAACCTCAGCTGCCATTTTCAGGCATGTCAGCCTTGTCAACGATCCCAGGCTGTTGAGACCCCCATCCGTACATATCCCAGCGTGCAATTTCAGTACTTCAATGTGGTCAGGTTTCCAGATGATGATGCCCTTCGTCTGTAATTTCTTTGCAGTTCCTCAGGCACATGTGGGCAAGAGTGTCACGGCTCCCATTCATCTGAAAATTCGGCAGGCGTTGATGCAATGTCGATGAGGGTTAACGCAAGGGGGCCATTGAAGCAACGGCCCTCAATATTAATATTGGTGAGCTTCCCTTGAAACAATGGATCTTGGCGTAGGCGTCAGCCCTCCAACAAGGCATCTTTATGCAACATTCCCATACAAGCAGTGTTCCAGGAATGCTGAATCAACGATCCATTTATCATCCCGGAGATGCATCCAGAAATTTGGCAGCCTTTGATGCACCATTGATATGCCCTTGGATCAACGCGAACCTTCAGAGCCCGTGTCTGTAGAGCGGTGTTGATGCGATGGGCTGTCGATGTTGTATCAACGCGTACCTGAGTTCCAGATGTTAGAGCCACATTCTCATCTGAAATTCTTTGGCAGCAAACCAAGTTCAGGCGAACGGGGATGCCCCGCAGCGGTCTTCCCAGTTGTTACCCTTGATGCAAGAGCCCTTTGCCCTTGATACTGTCACAGGGCTCCAGGTCCCACTGCGTCAATGCCGTCAAATTCATGATGGCGGCCAAACCAGCATCCGTAATATCAGCTCCCCAGACTTGTGTGCAAAAACTGACAGTTCCACGTGCTAGAAACTCTCCCTCTCCCAGCCTTTCAGCACTGAGTCAGTGAAACATGGAGCCCCCCACAACTGGAGGCGCTTGAGGGCAGTCAGACGCCCCAAACCCCTGAACATTGTAATGTCTGAGGAGTCGCAGCTGGCAAAAGACAGAACTCTGTCAAACCTATCAACAATCCAAAATATGTGAACCTGATATCTCCGCAGTCGGGCATATTCACACCCATCAGGTGTGTCATTGCTGCAAGGCCTCCAGCGCATGCATCTGTGACACGACACGCCCCTCCCCACTCGACGAGCACTGCGCTGCCCCACCGCCGCCACTTGCACTATCGACAAAGAAACAATAACACTTTTTGGGAACACATATATTTCATCAGTGTCCTGCATGCTGAAACAGGGAAATAACCCAAACCCGTAAACTTTGTGCGCATTTGAACACGTGCCATTTGTTAGTTTGTTTCTAGTGCTGCGGGTCGCAGCGGCTCAGGAACGGCATGTCCGGAGATCTCAATCATGGCCCTCAAATTCAAACGGTTGAGAATTTCCCTGTTGACAAATTTGGATGCAAGGCACCGCCTGCGAGGCTGGTGTTTAACGCTAATTCGTTGGCGCCTCCAGTGGCCAGCGCCAGGTATCGCACAGTGGGGGTCAGCACAGGGACACCATCGCTTGGCCCCTTTCCGCGTGGGTCGTTGCGGGTCAGCGCTTGAGCTTTACCAGTTTCCTCTGGCGATCTCGGCGTTGGCCATCAACTTCGCTGCTTGCCTATTGCAAACCAACTGCTGAAATCTTGTTCTTTGATTGCAATGTTGCAAACTCTTTGGCGAAGGTAAGGTCGCCATGATGTTGCACAAGGTGGACAGCGTTGAGCCAGCCCAATGTCGATCTGGTGCAAATGTCACATTGATGCAGGGAACCAGCCCCGACAATTAACGAGTGGTGCGCCCACGCCGAATAGGGGCTGCGACGCAAGGCCGCTACGTTGTTAGGCACATAGAAAACAACAGAAGGGGTGCCCAAAACCCATACTCACTATACGGGGCCTTGCGGTCACTGTTGCAATCAGCTTTGTTACAATATTGATGCGTCGCCGCAGGCTTGGTTTTTACGTTCATTTTGACGTTTTTGCTTTTACGTTTTTATGCGTAAAAACGTAAATTTGCAGAAGGGCCTATTTTTGCGGCTATTTTTACGTGTTTACGGCTCCCTGGGACACCCAGGTTTTATGATCAAAGTTGCGTACAATAGTCAGTCCTGCGCCATCTCCACACCTGCAACACAATGCCTACCTCGGCCTTGGCAAAGGCGATGATGGCGTTTAACGAAAACTCGTTTTCTGCCCATTTCAGAGCATCTGGGTGCCACTCTCCGGATTCCGTAAGTCTATATGTACTGTCTTTATGTACAACGGGCAGTTTTTACGTTGTGTTTACGTATTTTTACGCATTTTTACGGGTAAAAACGTAAACACTACATTTACGAGCAAAAACGTAAATATGATCAGTTTTACCGCGTAAAAGCCAGCTGCAAGGCGGCATTGATGCAAGATTGGCCGAAAATGCATCAATCAGCCCTGACGCAACGTTGATAGGCTGGTCCATTGACTCAACGGTGCAACAACGTTGATCGGGCGGAGGGGCGCCAGCAACAGTGCCGCAGTGTTGCCGAAAGACACTTTTCTGTGTCGTTGACGAACACCTGAATCTGGGAGCCGTTGCTCCATAGGCATTGTCTCAACATTGCTAGTCATTGGTTCTATACCCCTGTTTCATCAAGCCGTATCAACATTGTATCAACGCCTCCCGAATTTCAGATGACTGGGGCGCTGAGCCGCATATCAACGACCCACCTGCCCAAGGTAGGGTTAACCCCTTTGATGGAAAAACGTGAAGCAAAATTCAACCCTAGGAGCAGCAAATCACTGCCAGCGCCGAAAAGATAAGAATTACTTAATATGAATAGTGCAGCGAATAATAACAATAAGAAGAAGAAACAGAACAAGTTGCATGTTTATTGTTACTGAGCTTGCAGTTTGTTTGGTGCGCTGTCTTGAAAATTGAAACAAATTCTCTGCAATTCAGAAGCTGACAAGCTTGCCACGCCGCCCCAAAATTATGGCCACATATGACAGAAGATGACAACTTATGACACAATCGTGAACGCTGGACGCTCATACTTGCTGGGATTCCTTGAAAAGATTCTTCTCGAGGAATTCCAGCACATGTGCCCCTGGCTCACAAGATATTTACAGGGAAACTTGAAATTGACTGTCATTTTCTCTTCTGGCATATTTTTGTATGCTATCTGTTTTTCAATCGATTTCAGTACAGGTGCTTCTTTAATGAAACACGGATGGCCGCTTGTGCTCAACAAATAGGAAAAGAAACGCCTTTTGTCGAGCACGTTCCAGAATTATTAGCCAACATGCTGGCCGGTATGTGGTGACTCGAACAGTTGTCAATAATAATTGTTATTGAATGCGACGCCTGCCTGATTCACATCGGTGCACAGCTAATGCTGCTTTCTCAGTCCAGAAGTAAATGGAAATTCTTGGTTTGGGAGGGCGCATGCACACCGAGGACTTCTTGTTTTTCTTCAATATCACACAAGGCCGCCCATTATTAGCCACCTCCCAGAACTGGAAACCACTGACAAGCACAGAAGATTTGGTGGTGTACCAATCCACCCGCTTTCGGGCGAGAGCTTGGAACTTCTCATGATGTCGCTGGCCCAGGCTTGTTATTTATGCCCTAAACACAGATCTTATTTGCTTTTTTACGTGCAAAAATAGATTTTACGTTTCTACACGTAAAATATTCTTCACGTTTTTACGCGTAAAAAGGCACAAAAATACGCAAATGCAACGTGAATACAGCTCCTTGTACATAAGTACAGTACAAACAGCCTTCAGGTGTCAGGGGAGTAGCAGGCAGACATGCTGTCGTGGCCCTGCGAAGTCGACGCTGTGTTGCGGGTGCTCGAGGAGGTGGAGGACTGATCATTGTGCATGATTTTATCATGTTATCTCGGTGTCACAACGAGCCGCAAAATCGTAAACGTAAAACCCTAAATGTAAACATAAATAACAAGCCTCCGCTGGCCCATCCAAAGACTGAAGTCTGATATCGAGGAAGTCTCTACTCTGCGCTGGAGGCTCTTACAGTGGATTCCACGGGGCTGCAAGCAGCCTTGTTATTTGCGTTTACGCTTGTACGCGTACAAACGCAAATTGCAACAGGGGCTATTTTTCGGCTGTATTTACGTTTACAATGCTCTCCTTGGCACCCCGGCTACACGATGAAAGTCGTACACAACGATCAGTCGTCCGTCCCCTTGAACATACGCAACACGGAGTCCACCTCGCCCTCGGCAAGGGCAACTTCGACATGGAGCAAAAATTCGTTTTTTACCCATTCCAGCGCGTCTGGATGCCACCCCCCGTACTTCATAAATCTGCATGCAATGTCTTTATGTACGCAGGGGGGTAGTTACTTTGATTTACTTATTTTTATGAGCTTTAAGCTCAAAAATGCAAATGCGATCTGTGTCTACGGCGTAAACAACAAGCCTGGTTACAAGGATAGAATTGCCAACTTTGGCCGGTCTCTATTCCATCGATTGACACTCATCGTGATGCAATTCTGCATTACAAATGTGGTGTAAAGCATAGGGGGTAGTGTGTTTCTTTGATTATGGGTATCTGGGAGGTACAATAAACAGTAAAGAACAATCTCATCTCTTAGTAGAGCTTACTAGGAACCCATAGGTTCTTGAATCACTCCATTTGGGTTAGCGGTAGTGGAGATATAGTTACTAGAAGTTACAGTACTTAAGGACGCCTCCACAACCGTACTGGGGGATGAGATACTATCGATATGGTGACGTTGGCTGCATTGTCACGTGATGCGGGGCACGCCAAAGGGTGGCCCCGATGCCCGACCAGTTGTAACTCTTGCTGACCACTTGCCTCCGCGCGGCTGCACCCGCAGGCCGCACCGGCGTCGCGCACCCATTGCGCGCACTGCCGCCCCGCGCCCGGCGAATCGCAGGACTGGGCCCGCACTGCGCACCCCGAAGGAACGAGCGCCCCGGACCGCCCGCCGTCATTCGGCGGAGGAGGCCATTCCGGCCGGATTGGGCGCCGCGGCGGGCACATCGCCCGCGGATCGAGCCGACAACCACGCCAGTGGTTTCGGAGCCGGCGGACGCGGAGAGCGGAAGCGCGCCACGCGGCGCATGAGAGCCGAGGGGACCCGGCCCGACGGCGGGAGGGCCCCCCATTCGCGAGAGATCCAAGGAGAGGCCGGCCAGGTGGGCGCCTCGCGGCGCCGCCTGAATCGGCGGGGGAATCCGAACCGGACCGAACGCCTGGCCCTAAGGAGGGGGGCGTGTTCTGCTGCTTCTCGCGCCTAGCCCGACGGCGGGGGGCGTTGGTTTGTGAATCCACGCGCCGGGCCCGAAGGCGGGAGGCGCATTCCGCGGGAATTGACCGCCGGATCGGGGAATCGGAGGCCGCCGCTTGCGCGGGGCATCCGGGCCCGGCGGCGGGGGACGTGATCCGCGGACCCGCGCGGTGAATCGGCGGCGGGGGACGCAGGCCGGCGAGCACCAGGCCCGTGGAGGGGCGCAGTGAGCGGAGTGAACGAGAGGGGGAGGCACCCCGGGTCGCGGGGGTCGACGCAGGCGTGACTGGACCCCTCCGAGTGACGTGACGGGGGGAAGCTGTGGGAATCCGCCCGCGCCGGGTACTGCCGGCGGGGGGGTCCCGAGTAGCGACCTCCGAGGGGGGGGGGGCGCTGAGTAGCGACCCGCCAGGCCCTGCAAGTGAACAGTGCCTCGTCCTGTGACTCTGCACCGTGATGGATCCGGGAGGAAGGTGGTTCCCCACTCCAGGGAGCCTACCTGGAAGTTTTTGCTTGCGTCAGGAGCAGCTGAGAGGTCCATAGACCCTTTCGGCTGGTGGACAGCGGTTCTCTACTTCGACATTGGAGTAGTTGAGGGGTCCACGAAACCTCTCAACGGGTGGAGAGCAGCTGCCAGCGACTCGACTGGAGTAGCTGGGGGGGATTGTTTGCCCCTCAGCAGGTGGAGAGCAGCTTCCTAGAGGACTCTACTGGAGTAGCTGAGGGGGTTGATTGCCTCTCAGCGGGTGGAGAGCATTTCCTAGCGACTGAAGCTGACAACCCCTACGTCCGCCCTACTTCGTATTGCGGAGTACGACAGCTCCCCAAGAGGGTCAGTAGGGTGAACTTCCTTCCGTTCAAAATGTCCCATAACATGTGGTGAAAAATGGGGTTCAAACGTGTATTTGCTGACTTTGACATCCTACCAATATCGTATGAGTTGTGCTTTGACAATTCTGCAATATAGTACATATTAGGTTGGCTTGGGATACAAGGGACATATAAGAGGTTTGGAGGCATTTTGGGGACAGTGCGGTTCCGCGATGGAGGAACCGCAATATGGAGATAGCATACGCAATTGGACGGCCTGCACGTGGGAGATGGCCACCATTTTGTTCGTGCTGTAAGTCATTGTTTATGCAAGGTAGCGGGGATCACGCGCGATGGACCAACGCTTTGCTCGTTCGCTGCAGAGCTCACGCACACTCAGAACACTTTGAGCCAGTGCCGTCCGCCGCAGGGCGTCGGGCGCAGAGGGGCATTCTTACACATAAGAGCATCCATTTATAGTACAAGTTCCTCGTTCGTTTTTACTTGCACCCTTGCTGGCTCCTTTTCTGTCCGTACTGCTTTCCCTTGCACTTCCCATTGAAACCCAGCATCCCTACTACCCCTTGCCAGCCTGTCCCACTTCCACCCGCATGCTCTACCCCGTAGTCTCCCTTAGCCCTCCCTATTCCTGTCCGCAAAGCCATACTAGCGCGAAGTCACCCCAAGCCCGTCCTAATTCCTATCCCAAAGCCCTCACTACTACCTTGACTACCTTCCCACTGCACCCATCTTCTAAATGACTGCCGTTCCGACCTGCCGCAGGGCCAGGACTCCCTTTTTTCCTTACAGTGTTCAAGGACATTATGAAGGTACAATGCAAGTTCAGAAACCACCGCACACAAGGCCAGAAGTAACAAAAAGTTACAAAAATGTTCAAACAACAAAAAGTTACAAAAACGTTCAAACAAAAAACATCCCAAGGACCCGTATGCCCGCCGACGTCCTATTGTCCCTGTCCACTACCCCACTACCCCACAACCCCTCGGCAACTAAGCCCAACGGAAGGTGACCTCATCCGTCACAGTTCGAACCCGCCTAACGACCGTCTCGGGCCGCTGGGGGTGGTCCCCGGGGGACACAGAGACCCCTTCGAGGCCCCACGACAAATCGAGGGCGGGGTCGTCATAATGGGGATGGGGCCCGGCAGATGGCACAGGGTCGGGCTGCCTGCTATGCGAGGGTGGGGCAGAAGCGGCCCGTAAATCCGCCCAAGGCCCCCACTGCCCGGGGCCGGGGGAGGAAATAGAGTGGGAAGGGGTGGAGGGGTCCAAAGAATGGTGGGGGGCGGAAGGGTCGAAAGAGTGGTGGGGGGCAGATGGGGCAAAAGAGTGGTGGGGGGCGGAGTGGGCAGCAGGGGCGGAGGGTGCAGAAGAACCATATGGGCCGGATGGGCCGGAGGGGCCGGATGGGCCGGAGGGGCCGGAGGGGCCGGATGGGCCGGAGGGGCCGGAGGGGCCGGATGGGGGGGGGCCCTCCAGGGCGGGCCAGGAGAGTGTTGGTGTGCCCGAGTGCAACACGACACCACCCCTTCCATCACGAACTGCCACCATGAAGTGGCCCACCCTGCAACCCCTACACCCCCCCACTAATGCCGCCGGTGTCAGCGCTTTGCAGATTCTGCCACAGGCTGTACACACCCAAACGCTGTTGGTGGGGATAGCCTGATCGAAATCCAGCTTCAAGGTGAAAGGAGGCATCTGGAAACACACACACACAGCGTAGTGAGCGAGTACAGCGTGTGAACAGTACCAACACGAGCTTCCAAAGTGCCATGTGGGAGGTAGATGCGGTTCCGCGATCGCGGAACCGCACAAAACCTACGAGAGGAGCGATCCCAACTTACGAAGGGAACATAAATTTAGAGAGCAAAGTGTAAGTTCCCTTGTCCAGCGAAACCACACAAAGGGCGACTTATATGGAAGCGATTAGCAACTGCCGAGAGAAGTAGGGAGCAGAATGCAGTTCCTTGATAGCGGAGGCTGCTTACAAACTGCAGCCTAAAAGTGATCAAACCTGAACAAAGTGGAAGCCGTCCGAGGCGGGGCGGACTGAGGCGGAGGCGAGGGGCGGGGAGCGAGGGGCGGACGGGCTCCGTCCCGATCCTTGGGCGGCGAGGCCGTGGCGAGGCAGCTCCGTCCACAGCCCAGAAACAGGCTAGGGCAGTGGGCGGTATGGCCTACAAGGGAATCCGTTCTGTCGTTGAGCGGTCTAGAAGTCCGTTCGAGCGTTCCGAGAAGAGCGTTCGAGGCCGTTACGAGCGTTCGAGGCCGTTGAAGAGCCGTCTTGAGCGATCACGGAACCCGTTCTAGAAGCCGCTTCACAATACATAACAACATCAAATTCATGCGTGGACCAATAAGAATGCAGCGATCAGATTTGACGCATGGGCCGCGCGCCCCACGGTCCACAAACGTGGTGCCCCTGCCCCCCTGCGATACGGTTTGTGCCTGTTGCGATGGGTGGCAAGACCAAGCAGACGCAGCGGCGGCGGCATGTGAAGGCCGGGGAGTCACGGCCCCCAGCCGACATCACCAAGGCGGCCCCCCACAGCCTGCGGCAGGGGATGCCCGGGGCCAGACAGAGGGGCGCCCGGAAAGGCGGTCCCCCACCCCCCAAGGTGAGGGATCCGGGTATACGGGGATGGCGGTGGCGGTGGCAACGGTAGGGGGGAAGGCCAGGGGACGTCTATTGGTGGCAGCGCCCCACTCCCGGACTTGTTTGACTTTTCGCATTTGGTGGCGGGGGGCCTGGGGGACTTGGATTTGGAACCCAGCATGGAGGGGGCTCTGAACCTACAACAGCTGCCAGTTGTTGGGGCATCTGAAGGGCTGTTGCCGGCCGGGGATCCCGAGGGGGCGTCTGTGAGTGGCAGGGTGGGGTCTGCATCTGTACCGGCGGCGACACCTGGGGGCCCGTTGACAGCATCGGGGGCGGCCGCCTCTGGAAGCGACGTGAAGCGCGCAGCCGGCGGCAAGGGTGGAAATGCACCCTCAAGGGCAAAGCGGGCCCGAACGGAGGGAGGGGGTGGGGTGGGGGTCGCCTCTGGCAGCAATAGGTGTGTGGCCCCACCATTGGGGCCTGGGCAGAGTGGCAGCCGGTGGGTGAAGCCATTGTATGTGGAAGAGGAGGGGCGGCCTGGCATCCTTGCAAGATACGACAGTGTTACGGGGAAGGAAGACGACCACAGCAAGATCATTTGCCGCATATGCGGCAAAGGGATTTTCTTCAAGTCGTCATCCTTCTCGACTGCGGAAAAGCATATGGGGCACCACAAGGTCACGCGACGGACGCTGTCCGTTGCCGTGGAGCTGGCAGACAAAGCACGGGCGGATGGTGTCGCTTTTCCCATGGCTGAGTTTCTTGCGCGGACGGCTGAGGAGGGCCGTGAGGTGGGAGTGGCACATTACATGCAGCAGGAGGCCTTTGCCACAGGAACCGCCCCGTGGCAGCAAATGCGGTCAGCGATCACCCGCTGGATCGCAGCGGATAGCATTCAACTATCCGTTGTTGAGTCTCCAAACTTCCGCCGCATGTGCAAGGCACTCAACGGCCGCTGCCCCTCCTTCAGCCGGAAGGCCGTCACCAACGAGGTCCGCTGTTACCACGTCGTCGCATGCATTGTGTGCAATATGTTCTGTTGTCCCATGGTGTCCATGTGATACAGTCCGCAACACACAACTGTGTTGGTTGTCAACCTGAAAATAGTGTCTTTGTTGTTATGGCAGGTGGCATCCATGCACCGCCAGGCGGTGCAGAAGCTCCGGGGGATGGAGGAGTGGAATAAGGTGTGGCCAGCCTTCACCTGCGACCTTTGGCGCTCTCGCACGCGGCGAGAGTATTTTTTAATGACCATGCACTGGGTGGAGGAGACGCACCAGCATAACGGCCATGCCAACTGCCAGTGGCGGTTGCGGAGCAGGTGCATGGGGTCAGTACCTGTGGAGGCGGAGAGCATCACGGCTGAAGGTGAGAGGCTGTGCAGCGAATGGGTAGCAGTGACTACCCAACTGGCAGCTGGTCGTGTTGTTTGTTATTTGTGATATTCGCCTTTGTTGCTTGTCGCAAGCAGTTTTTGTATGCAGTGGTGGTGGACCTGGCCCGCAAGGAGCTGGAGAAGTATAGGATGATGGGGTGAATGGGCAGCAGTGACTGCCCAAGTACCAGCTAGTTGAGTGGTTTGTTGCTTGTCACAATGTGTTTGTGTATGCAGTGGTGGTGGACCTGGCCCGCAAGGAGCTGGAGAAGTATGGGATGACCGGCTGGTGGCCGTCCTTTGTCACGGACGCTGGGAGCAACGTCAGGCGGGCTATTAGGGGGGAGCTAGCAGCACACGAGGTTGGGGAGCAACCTAGAGGCGGCATGGCAGATTGGTCACGATGTGCCTGCCACATGCTCCACAACGTCGTGACCCATGGCCTGACCAACCTACGCGTCCGCGCCACCCATACCGAAGGCTGCCAAAAGCTTTGCAGTGCAATAGACCGGTAAGCTATGATGCTGGTGTGTCTTTGTGTGTGTGTTGCTATGCGTGCATATATGTTGGTGGTTATTTGTGTGTGCTGCAACTGCTGCAGCTGCTGCAGCTGCTGCTTCGGAATTGTTTCATCAGCAGTGTGCATGTGTCCTTACGATGGCAGGGTCTCCACGCTGGTGAACCACATGCGTGCCAGCGCAAAAGCCACAGCTGAGCCGCGAAGGCTGCAAGTGGAAATAATAAGGGAGGGTAATAATGTAGTTTCTAGTGATGAGGAGGGGGTGTCTGCATCAGAGGTGCCCTCCGATGAGTCGGGTGAAGGTGGCAGGAGGCCCAACCTGCGGAGGGTACTCCAGCTGGTGAGGTCTGTGGACACTCGATAGAATAGTACATTTTTTATGCTGCAAAGGGCTGTGCGCCTGAGGAAGGCCATCGGCAGATGGTTTGGGCTGCACCCCGAATACGATAATCCCATCGAGATTACACAATGGGGCTACCTGGAGGCCCTCCTCCCAATGTTGGCATCTATCAAGAGGTGTTGTAAGAGGCTGGAGGCGGAGGCATACCCCACGGGCTCCAAGGCTCTCACCAAGTTGATGCACCTCCGGCGTTTCCTTTACAAAATCGGTGACCAGGATAGTAAGGGGCCATATAGTGGGTTGGTGCCATTCTGCAATGACATGCTATGGAAGCTGGAAGAGGCCCTCAGCGACTCCACGTGGGTCTGGCAAATGGCCTTTTTGGCTTTGATGGACCCCACCGGTGAGCGATCGTTGCTAATCACTCAACGATGTTGTTGTTGGTGTTGTGTACTGTTTCTCACTGTGGTGTCGTTCACATATTCAAATACATATAATAAGGTCAAAAGCAGTTCTGATGAATTGCATGGTGTGTGTGCAGTATACGCCTAGAAGGCTACCCTGGGGTCCTACATAACCGTACTAAAACCCATCAGGGAGAAGTTCGTGTCGGTGGATGCCGTGATGGAGGACATGTCGGCTGAGCTGCTGGAGTTGTGTCTTAAATTCGCGAAGGACATTGGGTGGTCAGAGGCATTGGGGCAAGCAAGCCTGCCACCCCATCCTGGACAGCGGCCCGTGCGCAAGCCGAGGGAGAAGCGCATGGGGCATAAGACGTTTGACACTAGCTCTGAGGAGGATTATGATGCAACATGGCATCGGGGCCCAAGGGCAAGCGGTGCCGCGGGGCCTAGCCAACCTGCAGGCGGTGCAGCGGGCGGTACAGCGGGCGGTACAGTGGGCGGCGAACTGACGGATGCCACACAGCGGTTGATCGCACGACACGTTCAAGAGTTCTTAACGGAACGTTGGAGTTTGTGTGAGCCGGGTACCCCACGAGAGGAGGATGCACTAGATTATTGGGCACGGAATAGTGCTCGATGGCCCATAGTGGCGTGGGTGGCCCGGCACTCATTGTGTGTACCGGCCGGAAGTGGTTCGTCAGAACGGGGCTTCTCAGTATCCGGCCATACTGTGCGATCTTGGCGGGCATCTCTGGGGGACGAACGCATTGAGCAGCTGATGTTTTTGTCCGGCAACACCGACTTGTAAATTGCAAGTTGTAATTTTCCGGGTTCTATTGGCTTGTCTCGAATTGGCCCATGGCTCAGTGTGTGACTTGTTTTAATTTTGGCTATATGTCCAGCTTGTACATTGGGTAATGTGCATGTTGCCTTTGCTGCAAGTTAGGTGTCCCTGTGAAAATGTGCCTCTTGGCCCTGAATCCGGCCCTATGAATGCCTCCGCAACTTGCACTGGTCCGCCAGTGCCCCCCCAACCTCCAATTCGCATGGTCCGTTCCTGGGGAACGGACAGGAACGGACCTGAATGGACAAGGACGGGGCCGTTCCATGTCAGGAATGGGCCCGTTCCTGAGCCGGGATGGACCCGTCCCTGGGCGGGAACGGACCCGTTCCAACTCCGTTCCGGCCCGGCCCAGATCCGGCCCAAATCCGTTCCTGAGGAACGGCCCAGGAACGGACTGGAACGGACTGGGACGGACTGGGACGGGGACGGGGACGGGTCCGTTCCTGGGACGGGGACGGACACCGTTCCCGTTCCCGTTCCCGTTCCTATGCCATTTGGCCGGGCCCACCTCTGGGCGAAAGCTACCCCAAGGGGGGAGTAATGTGACGTGGCTACTTGGGGTCAGGCAGTTATTGAGGTTTTCTGGAGTGGGAATTACGTAATTGGCCAAATCAATCTTTTGGGAGTGTAGTTTAGAGCTTCCTGGTTCCAACGCGCTTTTAAACGCCCAAATCCGTTAAGAATTGACGAAGATATGGCCTCCTGAAGTCGTAGTACTTAGGGCCAGGGGGTCGGGTGTTAGACGCTTGGAATTAGAGGACAATGGGTCGATCGTAGGTGAGCGGTGGATGGTGACGATGTGCCTGGACGCGCACTTGTCTTGTCTTGTCATGATGTGACCGCGATGGACCCGCGATCGGGCATCGCGCATGCGATATGTGCGCGCGCATGCAGTGAATCGTTGTAACACTTTTGGCCCACTCTCTGGCCTCCCGCGAGCCAGCGAACCACCGCCTCGCTGCGCCGCCACCACTCGCCGACAGCAGGCCCCGGGGATCGATCCCCATCGAGCATTGGGCCCACCGCGCGACCGCCGATTCGACTGCCCCGGATACGCCCACCGTCCGAGGTGGAGAGAGCCGGCTGACCTCCAACAGCCGAGCCGCAGGGCAGGGCGACCCCCACGCCTCCGGAAACCAGCGGCCGCCGACGGGGCCGCAACATCTTGTTAACCGTGTTATCCTAGTTGATCTTGTGCGCAGCGTTGGTTTTGATAACCTTGTTGATCATGTTGGACTACTTGCTTTTATTGATTTTGTGGCCCTTGTTACCTTTGTTGGGCACATCACCCTTGTCCCCCTTGTTTCCCTTGTGGCTGTGGTGATCCTTTTAAAGTGTGTTGGTGTTGCTGGCCTTGTTACCATAGTTCGTCCTGCTGCCCTTGCTGCCCATGTTGGTGTCTATGACCCTGTTTGTGTTGTTTTCTTTGTTGATGTTGTTCAAGGCTTCATAACTAGGGTGCTAGGAATAATTAGAAAGCAGAAACTGGCACCTAGTCCCAGGTAATTGGCCATAAGGCACGTGATGAAGCTTGGTCCACCTGGGTGGCGCAGGATCGCTCACACAATCCTCCCAACACATGGGTATAAGGAGTTGACAAAGAAAACCTTTCAACCTGGCTGAAATGTATTGGGAGAAAGCGCTATGGCGCTCAGTACTTTGCAGTATTTGCTTGTGCAGGCCATTTCCTGAAAGGATGTTTCAACACAATAATGCATTGTTGCGCATTGAGCAGGAGGCTAGACATGGAATATACACAATGTAGAATGTTGGCTGCAATTTTGATGCCACGTATGCGCCAAATAGGTGTGAGAACGTATTCTTGGTCAGTCAGGAGTGCTGGCGAGACCCAACCCGGGTGAATTGACTTCAGTGTTGCTGCACGTGGAAGGCAAGCAATATCGGTTCGATGCAGCTCAGCAACAAGCACTTATCAACACTAGCTCTGGCAGATTCAATAAGCATTATATTGAAAACAACCCTGTGCAACTCCCTTTGCCACCCCGCCAGGTGCAGAAACCTTGTTTTCTTACATGCTTCTCACCAGCACAACAACAGAACTCAGCCACACACTCCCACGCTCTCTTAACAAAAATGGCCCTTCACACAATCAAGATGGAGCAGCCCCACTATCTTGTCAATTTCTACCCCAGCTCCACAATCCTTAGAAAGCAAGCACTTGATCACCAACAGCCAATGCAGTCCAGCTGAGGCCAATGGCCTGCCCTTGGCCTTCATTGCTTCCTTTGCTTTATGTGCAGTGGTGGCACGGGTGAGAGGGGCGATCTGAGCTCCTAAATCATAATAAAGGAACTGATGTCATGCACATCACAGTAACAAAGCAATGGATGGCAAAAGAAGCACTACATGAGCATGGATATTAGCATGTTTGACAAACATAATTAACTGCCAATCTAGTGGCATTCAACACAATGCCTTGCAACATCCTTCAACGTACCAAAATCCCCCATTGCTCGCATCCCTGATCACCACCTAAGCCTGCCAGGTTTTGGAGGGCAGGTACAGCCTGCCTCATCAACATGCTCACCACTTGGGCTACTGGCAGTTCACTCTGGCCCCTACTGTTGCCCGGGCAGGCTGGTACTCCTCTGCAGAGCAGCACGGCTTGTGGGGTGGGATGTGGTGGAAAAGGGTGGAGGTGCCCATCCAGAAGTGGCACCCATGCCATGGCATGGGCCAGCAGTCATATACCCCTGGAAACGATCATTGGCGACCAGCCATGGCCATACGGTCGTGACAAAGGCAGTCATGAGGCCCCACCTCAAGTGCACCTTCGATAGCCTATGTTGGCAAATGTCCATGCTAAGTCACTGGTCCACATTGCCGTGAAACTCTGCTTCAAGAGCACCTCTTGGTGTGCCAAGTTGCCGGATGCACATGTGTCGATTCAATCAACTACAACAGAAAACAAAGGATACAGATGTATGAACTCTCCATTCAAATTGAGGCTGAGATATGAAACACAATATCCAGTAGGTAGCAGATCTGCCCACGGAATTGTCCCTGTTGCGTTGCAAGCATGTAATGCTCCCAGTTGGCAAATAAAAGTGTAGCAGCATGTAGTCAGCCTACGATATTGTGCTTAAAGCATCTGAAACACAACTACCCACAAAATGCACACAGAAACTTGTAGAACAGCACTGATATGTCAAAATACGCCTTTACACTAGAAAATTATGATCGTCAGCTCAAACCTGTCCACATCAATTGATGGTCTCCTGCCTTGTTCATGTCAGTGGCAATGCCATCCATGGCAGTGCCATTCGGCACTCTCATAGACAGTGGCAATATCAATCCAGCAGCGTTGGTGAGCAAGCAGCAGCACAATACCCAACTTATCGTTGCATGCCCTACCCTGGGCTGAACAACACCATCCAGATGCCCACAGAGTGTCGTCCACAGCAACAGGTGTAGCAAGACTCTCTCCTGTTGCACCATGACATTCCTACCTTGAAGCACATACTCCTCATCCAAGTGGGAAAGCAGCTGCTAGTATTGATGCAACAGGTTTGGTGGCGTGCCATGGATCCGACCCAAGCCATCTGCAGCACATTCAACACACACACACACACACACACTCATGTCACAGAATCACGTGGGCAACGCGTTTCCACGCGTCGCACCACGTCGGCGGTCCAACGCCTGCCGGTGCCTGCAGACACCGGCCCACGTGGCGCGACGCGGTGCCATCCGGCGCGATGCCGACGTGGCATCGCGTTTGTACGTATCGGTATGCAGAACCGTGGGCATCGTCCCCATGCGGTTCAAACGGGGCTGAACGCGAGCCCATGACGTGGGGCGCCCATCGCGAGGGCTGACAACGGGAGGCGTGGGGATGCCTTCGGGCTGGTTACCGCGTGGGCCACGTCGCATTTCCGGCGGTGCGGGCCGGCGGCGGGGCGCGTTGGGCACCCCGTGGGGCCGCGCCCCGGGGCCGGTACAGCCCCACGTTGGTGGACGTCCAGCCACGCGTGGGGGGGTAGCTGCGTGGGAACTACGTGTGCTTGCATCGGCAGCGCTGGTGGCCCGACGGGCGGGGTTTGCATCCAAGGCCGACGGCACGCGTGGGGCGGCCTCCGCCTGCAGATGCTTGGAGAATATTCCCTGCGTGGGATCGCGTGGGAGCGTCTGCGCTCTCGTGGGAGGGAATCGCGGCAGGCGCTGTGCGATGCGTTTCAGGGACCGCTTCAAAGGGGGTTGGTTGCTCTGCCGCTGCTCTGCATGCGCGCCGTCCCACAGCTGCCCGTGTGCCTGTGTGTTTCCATTGGCTTCCCTGGAGTTGTTCTTGTGCACGGCTTGAACCCTCCGAGGATAACGGTTCCTCGTCAACGTGGGCCCACCATACCCCTGCAATCCCAACCGCGCATGACCACGCAGTCTGTACTCCAACGCTCAGCTGCGGCACACAGGTTTACAGATCCGTTCTTACAACAGCGCGGCCCAAGCTCTCCATACCCCACATGGTCACACACCCACTGGGGCGAAAGTGTCAAGCCCTGGAACAAGCATCGCTTTGCAGCCCGCTCTCCCCCATCCTCTCTTGTCTCTTGCAGTGCCCAGCCAGCCAGCTGTGGCGAAGTCCTGCTCCTCTGTCGTGCGTGCTGGTCTCAGCCCAGCCATCTTGAAGCAATTTTAAAACTGGCTATGGCAGTTGGGCAGCGCCTGTCAACAAGCACAACAATGCAATAAGGGGCGGGGACTGCAGGGCGATCGAGGCGATCTTCGCCGGCCAGCGGTCATAACAACCTCCCAGGGGGTTGTTGAGGCCGTTGGCCGGCGAAGATCGTGGGGATTGCGCGAGTCGCACGGCGGGAGGAGAGGGGCCTGCAAGTGTGAGATCTTGACTCACACTTGCAGGCCCTCCGCTCCAGGCGGGGGAGCGCGAGCGCGGAGGCGATCTTTGTGGCCAGAAAGGTGCAACAGGCTGCTAGAAGCCTGCTGCACCCTTCTGGCCGCGAAGGTCGTGTCGATCATCGCCCCGCCGGTTCGAATTCCGGCGGGGGGCGGATGGAGGGTCCAGGCACCGGCACCTGCACCCCTCACTTTGGACGCGCGGGCCGGCGAGGATCTCGGCGATCCTCACGGGCCCAGCGGCGCGGCGGGCTCCCGGAGCAGCTCTTTGTGGGGCTATGCTCGCGAGGATCGCCGGGATCCTCGCGTTCAGCCGTTTGCACCCCACCACCCCCAAGCCCCAACCTAACCATCCCCTTTCTAACCATCCCTTTCTGTGCGCCCGGCCCCCTTCCCCACCAGCCAGGAAGCGATCGCGCGCAGTGAGCGAGGCGCGAGAGAGGCAGCAACACAGAATCCACGGAATCCAAACAACGAATTTCCAACAACGAGGGCGGAAACACACAGCATGGCCATAGCAGGCCTAAAGCCAGACACCCAGGCAACCACCCAGGAATCCACACGAGCGCCTGCGCCTATCTCGCAGGACGGCGCCGCAGCTCTTGGGCCACGAAGTGGGGTTGAATCCTCGTGGGCACACTGCAAACTGCCTTCGTTCCCCCTTGCTTGCAGAAATCCTCCAGCAACCCAGCACCCCAGGTGCAGACAAAAAAAACATGGGACCTCACCTCCGATCCTCGCGGCGTCCTCCTGCTCCCGCTGCTGTGCTGTGACCCGCTGCGTCCTCCTCCTCAGCAGCCACGCCGCGCCGTCTTTACGCTCCGTCACGTGTGCCCAAGTCTCCGCGGCAGTCCATCACCCTCTACGCAAGCGTGTGCCGAGCACGTATGCTGAGGACCCTGCAAGGTACACTCACAGCGGCGCATGCGTGCTCCCGTCGCCGTGCCACCCAGCCGCTGGACCCGTTCATGGCTGGGGCCCGGATCCTGCAGCCGCACCACACAACCAGCCATATTGCGATGAGCTTAAGCCCGCCAGCCGCGGCAGTCCATCACCCTCTACGTAAGCGTGTGCCGAGCACGCATGCTGAGGACCCTGCAAGGTACGCGCACACCCGCGCATACGTGCTCCCGACGCCGTGCCGCCCAGCCGCTGGACCCGTTCATGGCTAGGGCCCGGATCCTGCAGCTGCACCACAAAACCAGCCAGATTGCGATGAGCTTGAGCCCGCCAGCCACGTGTGGCTGGCGATGTACATTGAGTCATCCGTGATCTCCAGTGCACAGCAGTACTGGCGGAAGCACAGACTCACCCTAACAGCCGACATCGCAACACCCAGCGACTGCACTTGGGCGACGCACCTTGGGGCCTGTGCCTTGGCCTCCGGTACCCCTTGGGACGTGAACGCCATGCTGCCGGGTGGGTCCAGTGCAGCTGTGGACGTGGTCGTGGACGTCGAGCGAACCACGGGGACTCGTGGCGATCGGAAAGTGAGGCGTAGGAAGCGGCGAAGCACTGATCATAAAGCCCTGAGGGGGGCAATGCACACCATCGACAAGTTGTACAGGGCAAACTGTGACGCAGTCAAGGAGTCGGAGCCGTTGAAAGCCCAGATCGCTGAGCTAAAGCCAGGTCCCGCTGCCCAGCTCCGGAGTTGGGCGTTGGTGTGGCCACCTTGGTGGCCATTAACAAAGTCTTGAGAGCAGAGCTGGAGACGGCGAGGAGCAAGTATAAGCGATACAGAAGAAAATGGCGTTCGCCTGGCTGTGGCCCTGCAGCTTCTTAGCCCTCTCTGCCTCCAGCTGCGCCTCAAGGCCTCTGGACTTTTCTTCCAGCGCCTGCTTCTGCTCGCCCAGCTCCCTGACACGCAACTGACAAGCACACACACGCACTTCGCATCACTATTATGGCAATCACAACGATTCCTCACTAGCAAATCACCAGCAAAACCTCATCATTCAACATATTTCATGACGCAGATGACTGCGCCATTATTGGCTGTGGATTTGCACCAACACAACCTGCTGGCTGCAAGGGTGTGCTCTGCATGTTCACAGCAAATGCATTCAGAGGAATGCGACTCTCATCGTTAGCTGCATGACCACCTGAGACATTACTTGATGATATTGATGGTTTCATTTTTAACTTTCATGCAGCAGCAGGGTCCACTTTCCACAGTGTGCCCCACGTGCCTGCTAACCCCACAATCCATCTGTCAGCTCGGCCTGGCAACACAAGAATCACACCCAGAGATCTGGACTGTCTTCCACCACTGTCCATGTGTGAAGCTGTACTTTGGCGGCTATCACACTCCGGGACAAGGACTTTGACAGCTGCATTCTACCGATAGGGAAAAGTAAATGCACTCAAGTCAGCCAGCCGGCCACGCTAGCAGCCCCTGAGCACGGGCACAGACAAGGCCTGAAAGCGAAAATGGAGGCAGTGCCAAAACTCCAGCACCCTACATTGGCGCCCTTGAGCTCGCCATTAAGTTGCTCCACGTGGGTATGCAGATCTGCATATGCTTTCGCTCCAGAGTCCTTGGCCCTATCCAAATCTTTGGACAGTGCTGGCAATTTGTATTGTGCTTCTGCGAGCGCTGCTATCAATCCTGCCATATCACCATCCTTCCCCTTTATGAGCTGACCAGGAACTTCCTGCCGTCAACAGTGTGCAAAGTCAGTCATGCAGGAGATGCTTTTACTGTCGCGATGAATGTGAGCAACCGCGATGAAAATTCGCAGCCACCATCGTCCCCTTTTCCAGGATATCAGCTGCCATTTTCAGCAGCGCAAGCTCACCTCAACAGTGCTGAGGGCTGCTTTGTTTGACCTCGCAAGGTCTTTGTACCGATCCTTGTCGACTTTCAGTCGTGCCACCTCAGCTCGCCCATTTTCCACTTCTTTGTGCAGTTGCAGGGAGAGGCCTGCAGCAGCAGGGCTTGTCACCTGACAGAGTCCCATACGCTACTCACTGAGTGGTACTCAAGCAGCAGCAAAGCACACACACCACATCACCTTTTCCGCAATTTGGCAAAGTCATGAGCACGCACTTCATTCGCTTCATATCCACAACTGAGCTCTGCACTGGTGTTATCCCTCCACTGCAGCAGGACCACAATGTGTAAACACGAGTGCGAAACTTCTAGGACTAGCAAAATCTCCATATCACTGTGTACTGGTTCACTTGCACCTTGCTAGTTGTGTGGCAG
Source organism: Ostreobium quekettii (assembly GCA_905146915.1). Classification (NCBI taxonomy): domain Eukaryota; kingdom Viridiplantae; phylum Chlorophyta; class Ulvophyceae; order Bryopsidales; family Ostreobiaceae; genus Ostreobium; species Ostreobium quekettii. Next base: position 22,034 of record CAJHUC010001902.1, read on the forward strand.
CATGCCATCAGTGCAAACATTTCTTGTGTGGTTCACAGCCGCACCTGTGGTGCCTGTGCCTCTGTGCAGCTCATCGATTTGGCCCTCTTGTCATCGACAGCCTTTCTCAATTTCAAGTTTCCCATCTTCAGTTCAATAGCCTGCAGGTCTGCCTGCTCAGGACAGGACCGAAGTCGATCGCAGCTGGCCTGTGTGACACACCACCATAGAGCCTATCAATTTTGCCAAGAACTTGCCATTCATGCCAAAAACATCATCAAACACTGCATTGTTGTTAGTTTCCTTTCCAGAAGTTATCAAACCATTACCGTTAGCTGGCAAAACACATTTGTCAGAACAACACTTTGTTCGCAAGTTCTGAAAACGCAGTTCTCATGACACCAACCTGCTGGGTCTGTGCACAAGCAAACATCTTTGCAGCTTCCTTCATGTCAGCTTGAAGTTGAGTGACCAGCGCCAGAACATCGCCATCTGGGCTCTTGCTGGCTTCTGGAGCCGCTGGCTGACCAGCAGAGACTCTCCGCCAGCTCAGTTCAGCGTCCCTTTCCTTCAGCGGGTGCTCTGCCAAGCTCAAGCGCTCCTCAGCTGCCCGTCGGGCCAAAGACTCCTTTTCCAGACAATGCTGCAGATCCTGATGAGTGGTCGCTCCCATTGACTACATGTGTTCAAGTCACCTGCTCAAGCACAGCGTCACATAAGGAGAAAAACAGCTAGATGACTTCATTCTTTTGGAGGATGAAGAGCACACGATGAAAAAGATGGCCTTCCACAGATATGTCCCGTAACTGCTGCCTTCATCCTTCAAGCTAAGCAAGGGAATCGACAAATGTAATACCGTGTGATCTCTCACAGTCAGCAAATACAGCAACAAGGTGCCCATTGCTGTCCATGCCAAGTTACAATGTGTCTCGAACTGTGCTGTAGCAAATAAGCTTGAAAGTGGAGAGATGTTGCCATGGCCTTTTCATGTGGTGCTTGTTTCAGCCACTCTTCCAACTAGCTATTGACCCACACAAATTCCAACATAAACTTACATGTTTATTTCATACATGCGATATGTTATCTGAATTTAAATAAACCATGTCAATCAACAGCCAACTGTTGAAATGCTGCATCAGTAATAACAAGTTTCAATGCCTCTACAGTGTCTTTCCATGATTGTGAGCAAACTGATCAAGAGAACTACAGGTGCCGAGGAGCAGGATAGCCCAGCAACTGCAAAACTGGTTTATCTCCCTCATACTGTTGGTTCAGCTGTCCAAGCACTTGATGACAACACCACAATCAACCATGTTAATTGTGCTCACGTTTATAAGCAGTCAACATGCGCTGTTCCCAATAGGCCAGAGTGCCAGCCATATTCTGCCACTTGCAGTGTTGCCAGTGAGAAGGTTTGCTTGAGTGCGGGGCAGCCAACAAGTCATCGTGCACTTGAAAGGAAGGGCAGTCATACTATATAGAATTTATAAGGGGAAGTCTGGCTTTTCATGACATCAGAGTAGTCATGGGTGAGAAGGGAACAGTGCCACTATCAGATCAGTGGCTCAGGAGCATTTGACACTCCTCAGGCAATGAGCACTTTTCTACTGCACACAGTTTCCAGCTATGGTGTAAGCTGTGTACACCAGAAGCAAGCTTCAGCAATCGAACTGATACCAATAGGTCCAGACCTGCACAAACGTATTTTCCATCTCCCTGTGATGCATCCAGACTACGAACACCTGGAAGATATGTCTGAAATATAGAAAGGCAGTCCCAACATTGTTTAACAGCAGAAAGGTAGTATTTCATCCTGTCTTGAGCAAACAACCATAACCATCCAAGTAGATTCCTGCGGATGTACATGAGGCACTAGCAACGAACCTGGGGCCTGGACACAGCCGCTGCAGAAGCTCTCTTCCTGTGCTCAACAAGCAGCATCTGCTGCTCCTGAAGCTCGTTCTGCAGCTTGTCCCTCTCGCACTCCAGGCTGCGTATCTTGTCCCATTTCTCGGTGCTTGCCCTTGCCTAATAAGAACCAGACCAGATTAAGAAGCAAAGCATGGCAACAGCACACATGGGCTGCCTGATGGGTCTCTTCAGCAATACATCACCAGGCTTGTTGCTCGCCACAAACATCAAAATGTTCCAGCTTCAGTACAATGCAGAGATCCCTTCTGGGGCCACCTTGCCCCCTCACCCCAAACCTGCCCCCGGCCACACACCCTCAGCACAGAACACGAACATCTACCTGCGCATGTTCCCCTTTCTTGTGCACCATGGAGCAAACGGATTCCAGTTCTTTCACCCTGTCGTTGCTGACCACCAATCTGGCCTTGAGCACCCTGTTCTCTGCTTCCAGCTCTTCACAGCGGCTTGCTCGAGACTTGGCCTGTGCTGCCTGGCACATCACACCGTTGCATTAAAACTGCACCAAACTGGACCTATTGGAGACCCAGTCAGCTTCTGGTAAATCATGCTTCCTGCAGCTATGGCCGTGCCAAGCAACACAGGGCCCCCGGATCTGTACAGAAACTCACGCAGACTTTTTACCCCCACAATGCAAAAAAATGCCTCTATGTACAGCACAACATATCGTTGTTCTGCACCAAAGGATGGCAACAAACTACAGACGACTTCAACAGTGATAACGACAATAATGAACATGTGCTGGTGGTGCCTACAATCCTCAGCGCAAGGAATTCTCAGGGATGCGAAGGTGCAGATGTCCACAGAAAAACTCTTCCTGCTTCAAGTCCACAACACATGCACAAGCTGGTCGGGATAAGAGAGTGAAGGAATGCCATCAAAGCAGCAAATCCTCACTATCCCGTGGGCATCTGCATGTGCAGCCCAATGTCTTATCTGGGTACTGGGGTGAGACAGAGGTATATCAAGGCGATATGCCATAATGATAGCACTGGCCAGCACCATTCCGGAACTCCGTATCTGTTCACTGCACTTTTGAGTTTTACGTCCCTACTAAACACAACAGAGACAAGAAGGGAGTTCGATAAAGGTTTGGATGCAACGGCCCAGAGTTGCAAAAGCACCGCGCTGGAGCCATCGCCCGGCTTCTGGCCCTGCGTTGCCTTGGTCACCTGCGCCGAGAGCTTGCGGTCGCCCTGCCCCTTGGGTCTGGAGTCCCCCGACCTCGCTGAGCCCGTGGATTTCAGGTCGCCCATAGAAAAGCCCTTCGACACACGCGGGCCTGGGCGCGGCGCCCAGCGTGGGCCCTGCCCCGACTCCACAGTTGGCCTCTGACAGGCTGCCCATCGACCACATAAGGCATGACCCCCCGCAGTCGCCGGTGGACAGCGTCTGGCTGTCGTAGGCGCTGTGCGTCTGCGCCTTGAACACGGATACCGGTGTGGCTCTCGAACACCGACGCCAGGGGGGCTCTCCCTGGTGACCTCACTGCGGGAGATCTCACATGACAGCACCTCCACATCGGGGTGCAGGTCCACGCCGCCGCGCGGCCCAGCTCGATGGGATCTTTGAAAGAGAACCATGCGTGTGGCTGCTAGCGGAGCGGGGTCCGCGTAGAAGGTGTCAGGTCCAGGGTATACATGTTGAATGCGTCCGCCGACACCTCCTGCATCATCACACCCGCCACTCCGCCCTCAGGACATTCCAGCAGCCAATCCCGGCGGCTTGCGTCCCGGCGATCGCCCGACCCTACTAAGACACCCAGTCGCCCCTTGCCTGTCACACAATCCGCCCCAGCCCTCTCGCAATTGCTGAAACCTACCTTCGCCCTCTATGACGCGGATCCCTTAACAGCACTCCGCCCTCAGGGCATTCCAGCAGCCAATCCCGGCGGCTTGCGTCCCAGCGATCGCCCGACCCTGCTACGACACCCAGTCGCCCCTTGCCCTTCACACAATCCGCCCCAGCCCTCTCGCAATTGATGAAACCTACCTTCGCCCTCTATGACGCGGATCCCTTAACAACAGTGCCGCGGCCCGCCAGGCAGCAGCAAAGTCGCCACTGCAGACTATGCCGCTCTCCTTGCGTGCCCCCATCTCCGATTTGGAGCGAAGGGCAGCCGGGGAGCCTGGTTGGGGTGGCGGCACGCGTCGGGGTGCCGATGGCGGCCGACGGGCGCCAGGGGTGCCGATGCATGCCGATGCATGAAATAAGGGACAGTGAATGCGCAGGCAGGCACGGCTGCACAAGGGACATGGCGAATGAGAGCCCACAAATACCCACGGGGGATCCCGGCTGCGTGGGCGGCGTGGGGGGAGCCCGATGAGCCCCGACGTGGGCGCACGTCGGGCGTTGGACATGCCGGCAGCGGCGGGGCGTGTGGGAGGCACGCGACGGGTAGCCACGCCGACCGACGTGGCAATCCCGATGCGCAGGCCACAGGCCGACACGGCGGGCGGCCGCCGAGGCGGGCCACGTCGGTCCCCGTCCAGGGGCCGGCGCCTGCCCATGGCATTTGCGAATGCCGACGCCAGCCGACGTCATGGGGCGGATGCCCACGCAACTCAACGCGGCCGACGTGGGCAGTCCGACGATTCTGTAATACGAGTGACACATCACCAACACACCAACGTGCTGCAATGTCTTTGCACTGGAGATCAGGCGATGACAATCGTGCACATGCAATATTCTGGGGCAAACCAGAAGCGATCATTAACACATGGTGTGGGAAAGCACAACAGTAAGTGCTGGGGACCATCCCACAAGATCAGTCATCTGGTGAAAGGGCTTTGCACTGCCATGTGGCCTGCTGTGGGCCTGTCAGATTTTGGAGGGCAGGCACAGATTGCAGCATCGAGATGCTTGCCACTTTGGTTACTAACAACTCATTCTGGCCCTCAGTGTTGCCCGGGCAGGCTGGTACCCCTCTGCAGAGCAGCAGAACATCACATGCAAGCCACCAATCGGCAGCATGCAGCACAGCCAAGACAACAGCACACAGTGCTGTCAATGCAGCAATGCCAGGCATCACAGTAGTGCTGTGGTCATCAACCGAAACCTTGGGGTCCATTCAGCCAGCCCATTCGTTTGTGAACCATAAACCCCGCACCCCACACTGCTGTGCTACCTGCTACCACATTGTGTTGTGCGTACCAAGGTAAAATTAGGGGTAATGGGAAGACTATTGGAGCACAGAGCACATCATCACTGCCAGCAAATCCCAGGTGCTTGGCATGAGGTGCCGATCCAGAAGTGGCGCCCAAGCCATGGCCTGGACCAGTGGTCACATATCCCTGGAAACCATCACTGGCAACCAGCCATGCTCACCGTTTCGGATGCTTGCAGTTCACTGCGGGCTCCAGTGTTGTTGCACACAGTAGGCAAGCGCAATCGGTTCGATGCAGCTCAACAACTAGTATTTTATCAGCATTGACTTTGGCAGATTTGATAAGTACTCCTTTGAAAACAAGCCCATGCGAATCCCTTCGGCACCCTGCCAGCTGCAGAAACCCTGCATTGGGTTACATGCTTCTTACATGTGCAGCAACAGAACTCAGCCACAAGACCAACGATCAAGAACAGAATATGGCAAAACCCACAGAATGTACGGTTGCTGCACACCATGAGGTGAGGTGACCCGCCAGCAATGGCGATGGCCAGCGATAGCGATGGCCAACATGTGCAGCAACGGAACTCAGCAGCAAGACCAACGATCAAAAAACATAACAATGCAAAACCCACATAATGCACGGTTGCTGGGCCCACGAGGCGAGGTGACCCGCCAGCGATGGCGATGGCCAGCGATGGTGACGGTCATCGCCTACATCCCTTCACCCTGGGGCGCCCCCGATCGCCTTGCAGCAGCGGCCAGCGATCAAGAGCCACAACAATGCACGACCCACAGCATGTACGGTTGCCGCGCCCATTTGGCGAGGTGACCCGCCAGCGATGGCGATGGCCAGCGATGGCGACGGCCAGCGCCTAAACCCCTTCACCCCGGGGCGCCCCCGATCGCCTTGCAGCAGTGGCCAGCAATCAAGAAACAGAACATTGCACAACCCACAGAATGTACGGTTGCCGCGCCCATGAGGCGAGGTGACCCGCCAACGATGGCGATGGCCAGCGATGGCAATGGCCAGCGATGGCGACGGCCATCGCCTATACCCCTTCACCCCGGGCGCCCCCGATCGCCTTGCAGCAGCGGCCAGCGGGTGGGAGTCGCCCCGAGCTCCCCACCCCTCTTGAGATCACCTGTGAGATCGCCAAGGCTCCGAGTTGAGACATTTCCACCGGTGCATGCACGAACGCCGTGCGAGTGGACTCATCTCCCTCCTCCAAGTTGCCTCCTCCACTGCCTGGCAATGCCAGCGGCCTCGCCGTCCACTGCGCGCCTTTTGTCCCAGGCGTCCAGTTCAGCAGTTCCTATTGAGCGTAGAGGTGGCCACCCGGATCCGTTAATAGCGGACAGAGGTGAATTTCCGTTAATTTTCCGTTAATTAACGGAAAATAACGAAAAAAGACAAAAATTAACCAAAAATTAGCGGATTTTTGGATTTTGGGGGGATTTTTGGGTTTTTTTCATACTTATAGCTTATGGAATTCGCTATTAGAGAGTATGTTTGTATTTTATTTCAACCTATGCATACTAGATTTTCAACTAGCCGCAGTTGTTGTGATTTTTTGGGTTTTTTTTGTTTTTTTTTGGATTTTTTTCCTTTTTTTCTGAATTTTTCTCCCTTTTTCTTTAACGAAATTTAATGGACAGCTGATAAAAATTAACGAACCGGATTTAACGGACCAGATGGCACCTTTGAATTGCCACCTCTAGTTGAGCGACAAGCCCAAAATGGAGTGAATGAAATGCATGTCACTTGTTTTACCGATTTTTTTCTGCTTTTTTTGTTAGTTCTGCTTTTTTGGTTAGCTTTTTATTTGTGTGTGTGCTGTGGTATATAAACAGGGCACCACTTGTTTTGGTTGCCCCTGGAACCACTGTCGGATCCTGCGAGGAACTCCGCCCACCGCTCATCCCTACGGGAGGGGGGGAGGTGAGGGGGGGGAATCGAGGGACCCGGCCTCCCCTCACCACCTCCGTGATGATGCACGGACGAACCGGATCATGTGATCTGGTTCATGTGATGGGGGGAGAGCCGTGGGGAAGGGATAGCACTATTGGCCCCACCGGACGGCGGTAGGGTGCGCCGGGCATAGCCCGGCCCTCCCCGTACCTTGCCGAGCCCGGTGAATGCGGCACCACGACCACCCGTGGCCCCCCCTCCGTGAGTAATCCATAAAACGAGGATCACGGAGGGAGCCACGGGCGGCCGTGGTGAAGGCAGGGGCGGCCCCGGCCACCCCCGCCACCGCAGGGTAATTAGTGACCGCCCCTGATGGGGCGGGATGGCCCCCTTCGGGGTGCCGTTCAGCGGCCCATGGCCCGAGAAAGTGCAGTGGGCGAAGGGCATTTATTGCAGCTACGGTGATGTGCCCGAACTCCAAGACCATAAAGTACTACAGTTAAATAAAAATAATTAAAATTACGCCGCTGGCTACGCGCCAGCTAGACGTACTGCCAAGGGTGCGCACCACCCGGCCACAATGACAGCCGTTAGTCACAACGTGAGGACCCTGCCGAGCGAGCACCCGGGGGAGGCGGGCAGGCAGAGGCGTGGGGCAAGGGGTGGCGAAGGCGCCGTTGGGTGGCAGGCGGCCGAGTTAATCCCACAGCCGTCCCGAGAGCGGCCGTGGGTAACCCGTGGCCAATCACGGCCATTAATCAGAACATGAGGGGGGCGATGCCGAGCAGCCGGGGGCAGGCTGGCGGGTGGAGGTGTGAGGCAAGGGGCGCCGAAGGCGCCGTTGGGCTGGCGGGTACGCCGGGAGACCGTCCACAGCCGTCCCTAGGACGGCCATGGACGGGCCTCCCGTTTCATGGCCAATCACGGCCATTAATCAAAACGTGAGGGGGGCGATGCCGAGCAGCGGGGGGCGGGCTGGCGGGCGGAGGCGTGAGGCAAGGGGCGCCAAAGGCGCCGTTGGGTTGGCGGGTGCGCCGGAAGACCGTCCACGGCCGTGCTTAGGACGGCCGTGGACGGGCCTTCCATTTGGTGGCCAATCACGGCCATTAATCAAAAGGTGAGGGGGGCGATGCCGAGCAGCCGGGGGAGGCTAGCGGGCGGAGGCGTGTAGCAATGGGCTATGAAGGTATGGCTGGCCTGGTGTCTGTGCCGTGAGACTGTCCACGGTCGTCCTTAGGACTGCTAAAGACGGGCGATTCCACTTGGCGCCAATTTGTGCCAACTGTGTGACCCACGGGCCATGAGGCGGCGGGGGCGCCCAGGCTCTTTTTGCGAGGGCGGCCTTGCCGTGTAAGCTACCAACGGCCTGCCCGCCCTTACAAAATGGGCCTGGGCGTCCCCGTCGCCTCATGGCCTGAGGATCGCGCAATTGTCGCCACTGGGGCCAATTTCTCGTTTTGTTAGCTCGTTTTCGTGAACGGGAAACCCGCCCACAGCCGTCCCAAGGACCTGCGCACCTCTCCCACGTGACGGGAGAGGTCATAGACCTGCCCCGCCTTGCCAGTTGCCTTGCCATGGCAGGCAGGGGCCAGACCGAACGGGGGCCAAAACGCGCCGTATATTACGGCAATCAATGCATCAATTATTAAAATGATTGGTGACCGACCGGGGCTCGGCCCATTTGTCCCGTTCGACTTGGGAGTCGGTCGAGAGATAAGAAGACGAAGTGGAAGTGGAACAAAAATTTTGTGTTACCAAAACTAAGCCGGACCGCCATACTTACAACAATCTTTGCATCAATAGTTGAAGTGATTGGTGACCGACCGGGGCTCGGTCCGTTTGTCCCATTCGAGTTGGGAGTGAGTCGAGAAAGAGGGATCAATGCATCAATCAATGCATCAAATACTAAAATGATTGGTGACCGACCAGGGATCGGCCCGATTGTCCCGTTCAACTTGGGAGTCAGTCGAGAGAGGGAGAAACAAAACGGAAGTAGAATGGACGTTTCCTTTTACCAAAAAGAAGCTAGACAACTATATTTTACAGCTGCGAAATTGGCGAAGGTGTGGAGGCCGTGGGCCTCAGGAGCCAGGGCCCCAAGTCGGGACAAAGAACCTGTGCAAATAGGGCCACTTTTA
>CAJHUC010001902.1:31197-60740 GCA_905146915.1 Ostreobium quekettii
CCAAGTCGGGCCAAAGAACCTGTGCAAGTAGGGCCACTTTCAGGCCAAAAACCAGGGTTGTGCAAAAAATGGCACCCCGTCAAAATTAAAGCACAATGAGACGGAAACGACTTGTGCATGCCAAAACGCGGCAGGGCTGCGAAATTGGCGAAGGTGTGGAGGCCGTGGGCCTCAGGACCCAGGGCCCCAAGTCGGGCCAAAGAACTTGTGCAAGTAGGGCCACTTTCGGCCAAAAACCAGGCAAGTGCAGGAAATGGCACCCCGTCAAAATTAAAGCACAATGAGACGGAAACGACTTGTGCATGCCAAAACGCGGCAGTCTTTAAATGTATCGTAATATATTGTAAATAAGCATTTGTGGTTGAAATTTTTGATATGAAATTTGATCTTTTTTTGCTAAGTATAAAGTTGTAAATAGTGGGTATATAGTGTAACAATGATTTTACTTTTCGCATAATGCCATAACACAGGGATTTGGCTCTGTAGCTGCCCTCTTATACCCACACTCATTTAAAATCATAAAAATTTTTAAAGTACAAAAATTTCTAAAAGTTTAAAAATTCAAAAATAATAAAAAATATTTTCTTCATTCTTAGTGCTCATTTTGATGTTCCACTATGTTGCTCTTCCGCACTAGAAGTCATAAGCACGTCATTACCCTGACTCCACCACTTTCAATTGCTTCTTCATATTCCAAACATCGACTATTTGGTTGTGATTCCCGTGCTATCAAACCCTTTCGCCAATGGTCTATAGCATCCACTGCTTGTTGTACTAACCGTGGCCTCTTCCCAAGGTCATAAACGTTATCCCACATTTTTTTGCTATTTCCCATGACCAACGCTGCCCCTTCACTATGTTGGCCCATGTTTTGTGATTCGTTTGACCAATCAGTAACAAACAAATGACGCAACCTAGATGGTGGGAAGTATGGTATTCCACATCGTTTGACTATATTTTTGAAGTAGATTGTAAACATTGGAATGGCATATCCATCTTTTCCCACAAACAAATGGTAGTCCTCACTTGTAATCGTTAACAACTCATGTCCATAGCGAATATGCCACCAAAGGATTTTCCCCAAGTCGGAGCTCTTCTTTATGTCAAACACAATAGGTTGTTGTATCTTTGTTACTGTTTTGTGGTGCATAATAGTAATTCTAATCAGATCAAATTTTGCTACTCTTTCCCGAGATCCACTTGCTCCCCCTGTAGAGTTGACTAAAGCTACACGATTCCCTTTGCATGCATCATCCCTACATTCTTCATATGGGCATGGCCCTTTGTAGCTTGGGTGTAGCATTGTTACCAAACACTGAGCTCAAATTGGAGGAAGCCATCCAAAAGACATGCATGCTAGGCAAGCATCATGCACACAACGAGCAGACTCAATGTTCCACCCAAACTCCTCAATTTGGTGAATGGCATGTTCCATCAATTTTTGGAAGCTGTGAACCACCCCTTGGGCAGCATTGTCAAACCCTGGAATTACTAATGGAACTCGCCTCTTAGAGCGTTTTGCATGAACTATGGCTTGACTAGTAATTTTTTGGTACCATGAGTCTATTTTTGCTAAATTAGCCCTCGGAGATTCTGCATCTGTCCCCAAAAACAAAAATGGTAGTACCTTGCGTGCTGCACGTGTGTGGTCACCGAGCAATTGGGAATGCCTCTGCCTTGCACGGAGAAAACCCAAAAATTTGGCATATAAATCTAACCTAATATATTCTTTCAGGCCTTCACAAGATCTACCTTCCACATGCTCAATAAATCCCAAGAAGAGTTTAATATTTGGGAGATAGTTTTTTTGAAATGTGCTTTTACTCAGAGCAATCCCATCCCTCATAGAATTAACTTCTGTTGTGCACCAATCTCTAAACCTTGAAATTCCTTGGCCAATTTTGAAGTAATTTTTGTTAACCCATATCTTTTTGGGAACTTTTTTTCAGATAACTTCCATTTTGGCAAAGTAGTAGAAAAATGAAAAACGCATACAATTTCCCCCTCACTTGCTATTGCAGTATGTCTTCCTTTTTGCATAGGAGTTATGATTTGATTTTTAAGGATAGCATCATGCTCAACATGTTCTTCAGACGAATCTTCATTCATAGAAAGCTCTTGCCCTTCACTTCCCATCATGCCTTGCAAGTGTTGATGGGCCTCAACTTTTGCATTGGTTATGGAAGGCTCTTGTTCTATTCTAATCTCGCCTTCCTCAAGGTCACTTTCTTCACCCTTCAATTGATCCAAAACAACGAGATGAATCAGTACATAAATAATATTTTTAAAATAACAATGGATCCAGCAATACTTATAAATGTTTAACCTTATGTCATGCTTTGCAAAAGAGGCTAGTAATGAAACATATCTCCCATATTGAAGGTGCCCAATATTTTTTCTAATCAATGGACCATTATATACTAAAGCACTTGCTCCTTATCAAGTGAATCGATTGATTATAGAAGCTTATAAAATGTAAGGAACTTAAAGCATTCTATTATTTTATCATGTATTTTTCACTATTATCAAGTTTTTACCATAGTTTAATATTAGAAGACATTAATATTCACTGAACTTTTGAAAAACAATATATGCACAAAGATGCTATCAATAATATAGTACTGGTACCTTTCTAGTATGAATATATTGCTTCCATATAAAATACAATTTTATCCACTAATGCTTTGTCGAACATTACTTATTTTCACCCACCTCTATTCCTGGGGTATGGTGTGATGTGCCGCAATCTTGAGAATGGGTATCTTCACTACCATACATGATGGCCAAATCTCTGTTGTTATTACTGTGATTCCGCCTAGTGAGCTGCTCGCCATGCTGAGATGATTCTTTTTCATTTTCCTGCACGACATTTGTTTCATCCTCTATGTCAATTATGATAAATTATAATTAGATTATATGCCAATTTCACATGCTTAGTTCTAATGCAATTCTACCCCATTGAATATCTATTTCTTTATATTCAAAATAGAATGTCACTCAGATACCCACTATCATTATGAGTAAAATATATTGAGTATATTTGATGAGTTTGTTTTTCATATTCTTCAATATAGATGATAAATGCCAACTCTCCCAATATATAATTTGCACTGACCTACCTCTATTATTTGGGTATTATTTTTGGAGCGAAGTACAACAGAATGAAGATCTTCATTACCATTTGAAGGTGTGGTGTTGATGCTTCCATGCATTTGCATTTCCTCATCAAGGCTTTGGCACTGCTCTGATTCATCTTCACTTTGTCCTTGGAGTTCTATGGCCTTGGGGCCCTCCTTTAGTTGGGCAACCACATACTCATGGATGCCCAATATTTGGAATGCAACGGTAGCTGCATCCGACCTAGCCAATTGAGCATGCTTTGCATTGGGCTTAATCCAACCTGACTTGTACAAACGCCGTCGCACCATTGGTGGTGCATTGCATGTGCTTTTGTCAGGGGCTGGTAGTACCACACTTCTCAATGCTGATAAAAGCATATGCTTAGTAGCAAGAGGAGCCAAAATTGCTAACATGTTGTGAAGTGAGTTGACATGGTACCACATCCCACCATCGGCACATGAGATTATGTAGGGGACTTCTATTGTGTGGCTATTGCCAGCAGCAATTTTGAATTGCCGTGTATGCAATGTCCCATCTATTGAAGATATCTGTGCAGGAAAAAAAGTATTGAATAAAAGCCAAACAATGAGAAACGTATATTAAAAATTAGTTGTAGATGAATAAACCAATAAACAAATAACTCACACACAAGACTACATACATTAATATATATTACCAATATCTAAATAAGTACCTATGTTGGTTGGCGGAATCACGAGCTGATTAGCTAATTAATTAATTAATTAATAATTAAATATTTAATCAATCAATCAATCAATGTATAGATGTATAAATGTATAGATGTATAGATGTATAGATGTATAGATATAGATAGATAGATAGATAGATAGATAGATAGATAGATAGATAGATAGATAGATAGATAGATAGATAGATAGATAGATAGATAGATAGATAGATAGATAAATAGATAGATAGATAGATAGATAGATAGATAGATAGATAGATAGATAGATAGATATATAGATAGATAGATAGATAGATGTATAGATAGATAGATAGATAGATAGATAGATAGATAGATAGATAGATAGATAGATAGATAGATAGATAGATAGATAGATAGATAGATAGATAGATAGATAAATAGATAGATAGATAGATAGATAGATAGATAGATAGATAGATAGATAGATAGATATATAGATAGATAGATAGATAGATGTATAGATAGATAGATAGATAGATAGATAGATAGATAGATAGATAGATAGATAGATAGATAGATAGATAGATAGATAGATAGATAGATAGATAGATAGATGAGTTTGCTATATTTATAAACTTGATGGGAAACACCTCTGATCGATTGATAGATTTGATATATAGATAAACCTAATGGATTTGTGGATTTCATAGATGGACAGATGGATCGATGGACTGATAGATAGATTGATTAATAGATCAATACAAGCCTAGATACATAGGATAGATTGGCACACGGATTGATGGATAGACGGATGCACGGATCGTTTGATGGATTGATCGCTACATTGATCACTGTAAACATATGTAACGGATATGGTGGTATATAGACATACAGAAATGTCGATTGATAAAATAATACATCGATTGGCTGGTCAGCTCAATGTCACTCGTACCCCGTTCCCCTCTGTCGACCAGCCTCGCGCCCACCCGCCCAGCCTTGGGTGCTTTGAAACGCACACTTCCCCACCCTTGCCCCGCACGCACTTGGGCCCTAGATTAGGGTGCTTGTCAACAACCTTGACTTTGCGCCCCTTCCTTCCCCACGCGTTCGCGTTTCTCAAGGCTGGACAGCAATTAACGGAGTTGACTCTGCGCCCCTTGGACCACTTTACCATCGGTGACTGCCCCCACACAGACCCCGCGGCCCCGAGTGTTTTCAAGCGCCCTTGCCCCCTCCGTCCCCACGCGTTCGCGTTTCTCAGAGCTGGGCGGCAATCAACAGCGCTAACTCTTCGCCCGTCCCACCTCCTGCCGCTTGTCAGCGCACCTTTTGCCTCCTGCCCCCCGCCAACATCCCTCCCACTTGCTGCCTAGAGCCGGGCGCTTTCTATCACGCACACACACTCTCCGTCTCCCGCCAAGAGCCGGACGCCTTTCGGCCCCATTGGCGCCCACTGATCGCGCCGGATCGCTGCTTTACTGCTGGCCGCTCGTTCGCTTTTGACCAAGGTCTATAACTCCCGCTCGCCGACCTTGTAGGCTGAGCGGACACAATGTTGGACACTTTGTGGATAAATCTGTCAGCGGAGTCATCTGATTGATCCGAAACGCCTTGGACTGTGTGCCATCAGCTTGACGCATTGATGCTTGGTCCGGCGAAGCACAGCGAGGCAATGCCAGAGATGATCATTGGGTGGAGCCCCCAACGTGTTATATGTCATACTTTGCATAAACACACCCTGACCTGGGGCACCAATGCTTTGGTGGGGTCAGCGATACATTGAGAAACTAACAAGCGATGAGGTGAGCGATCGGGCAAATTCGGATGCTGATGGCTGCCTCATTGCCTCGCTCTGTAAAATGATGATGATGATGACGATGACAATGATGACAACAAACATAAGGTCTGTGCTATGGTGGCACAGCTTCCATGTACCACTGTTTGCTCTGCCATAAAGATTCTTTTCCAATTTTTGACAACTCTTTATAAATTCACACGTTGGACTTGTGCGCCATTCATTCCAAGTCTTGCTGCGAATTGACCTGCAATCTCCTCTACTTTGTGTCTCCTCATCCCTTTGCGTGGGTGCTGTTCTCATTCCGCAATTTGGGGCTTTATTCCAGTTGGATTGGTGCCAATGTACTATGTCCCATTAACTTAACACCCTAAAACTTAAACCCTAAACATACACCCTATTGCACCCAATCGCTAGCACTTTCTGATTAATCACCTCAAGGCATGTCTGGCAATGGGTGGCGTGGAGTGGTGTGTAGAACAAACAACAAGCTGCAGACATAGCTGAGCTATGATAGCTCAATAACCCATATGACACAACTTGTTGTATAATAATAATTGTCTAGGTAATCCAGGTCAGAACCTCAACATCACTCCAAATTGCTATGATATCCACACCACCCATAAGCTATTATTCCACATGATTCCAAAGCACAACCAAAACTTCCAAATATAGAACTATAGTAAATACTCCTTGGTCTTGCAATCCACATGGGACACTCTCTAAGTTGTACATGAAGTATTCAAATTATCCAGAACCTACTCAAGTTTCCATAACACAATTGTTGTGCATATTGTTTTACTGCAAGAATTGTAGCAAACGGCTCACCAATGACTCTTACATTAGAGAAGTTGTGAGAAAGGGTGAAGTCGAGAAAGCTATGCAATACTATGGGGCGAAATTACACCATGAACATCATGCACATAAGACCTATACGAGTGCTTACATGGAGGCTTTCAAACAAGGAACCCACAGACTACAAGCAAGCGGGGAAGCCATTAGTTTGTCAGCAATAGCAGGAAAGGGCGATGGTATGTCTGGGGCATCAATGACAGTGGGCACTCGGAGGCGCTCGGCAGGGATGGTTGAAGTGCAACCAGAACTCCAAAGAGTGGAGAACTGCATGGCACACTTCCTAGCCGAGCAAGGTATTGTCTTTAACTATGATGAGATATGTGTGTCAAAAGGGGCTGTTTTGTGTGCTGTTCTTCCTTGGAACGATGGAGACACATCTACATTGCAAACGGTCAGGGCCACTCTAAATTTCCATGGGAAACCTTGGTTTGATTTTGCGAAAGTGAGGAGTGCGGATGGTGGATCGTACTACGCACAACTGCGTTTGCTTTTCAATTGGAAGGATCGCCAATTTGCATTCGTGAGGTGGTTGGATGCAAACGCCCCAAAGGAAGATGACGTCTTGTCCAATTTTGGGTGTGTTAGGCTGGCATGGGAAAAAAGAAGGACCAAAAAGTGCAGCAATATGCCACGGTATGATGTCATACCGCTGGCAAGCATAGTGTGCCAAGAATATGTAGTTCCTGACTTCTGGGATAGCACTGGGGATTTCTTTCATGTTTCTTCATTCGTTTGACAGCAATGTAGTCATGCACAAAAGCATTCAATGTTGAATTTAAAATGTGTCGGTGATAATATTCGGAAATGTTTCAGTGCTCCCAATACCGCCGCCCCTGATCCCAATTGCCTCTCCTGCATCCGATCACCATCATGACTTGCTGCCCCATCTCTGCCTGTTGCAGGGCCCGAACTTGGGCACCATGAAGCTCAACCTTTTGAAGGACCATCAAGGAATCATCACCAGTTATGTTAACATACGCACAAACACATCCATCCTTCCTAATCTGCATCAACATCCAAGCTGGTCCTCTGGCCATCCATCCAGCCTTGTCCATCTGGCCCATTCCATTTGGCTCAATGCTCTAGAAGTCCTGACGTACAAACAGGGGGGCAAAATTTAATAGATGAGTTGCTTTCAAGGCCAAAACAGAATTTTATTGGCTCCACAAGTACAAGTTGCAAGGAGCTATCTTCTTTCCCTCACAATCGTGAGCCAGCCTATTCTGACAATGGTTGAAACAATGTAAGACATGACTTGCTGCAGATCTAACCTCTGGCATTATGTTCTGATGCACAAACACAGAGGCATAATTAAATGGATGGGTAGGTCTGAGATCCAAACCAGAATTCTATGGTGTTTCATTCATAATGCTGCTTGGCACCACAAGCATAAGGCAACCAGCAGGGATCAACTTTCTTTCCCTCATAATCGAGGGCCAGCCTATTCTGACAATTGTTGAAGCAATCACTTGCTGCAGATCTAACCTCTTCAGGTTTGCCCAGCTGACTTCCACCAATAGAGACCATTCATCTTACCTCAGCACACACTTGTGTGAACAGATGCGCTCAGCAGCATGGCTTCAAGGGGCTGCGTTCAGCTCTGGCACAAACCCTGCCATCCTTCCAAGTTTGCAGCAACATTCAAGCTGATCCTCTGGCGATCCATAATGCTTGATCCAAAGGGCCTGATCCATCAAGCCTGATCCTCAGGAAGTCCTAATGCACAAACATAGAGGCAAGGTTTATATTGGATGAGTAAGTCTGAAGGCCAAACCAGAATTTCATTGTGATTCATTCATAGTGCTATGCTTGGCACCGCAAGTATTAGCTGCAGAAAGCTACCGTCTTTCCCTCACAATCATGAGCCAGCTGGCTCTGACAATTGTTGCAATAATGAGACTTGAGTTGTTGCAGATCTAACTTCTTCAGATTTCCCCAACTGGCTTCCACCAACAGATACCATCCCTCTCACCTAGGCACAAGCTTGTGGTGAAGGGATGTGCTCAACACCACGGCTTCACGTGGTTGCAATTCTGGAGAGAATAACACACCCTTACTTTTTCAAACGTGCAGAATAATCAAAGAACTAAAGAATTGTTACATCGTTCATCCAACAGAAAGAAGCGCCAGGGTCAGGTGCCAACGCCTTCTCCCTTTCGGCGGCCCAACGCACCCCCGCTCGCCGTGGCCTGCCATTCCCACAATAATTTGAAGGGGTGCGGATCAACTCATCGTCCAGATCTGCGATCATGTCCGGCATCGCTAGATTTTTGCCTGTAAGTGGCGACAAAACCAGGAGGCCGCGGGCTGCCAGCGCTTCTGCTAATACTAGCCGCCGGGGCTGCCACACCCTCCACGCAACCTGACGGGTTTTGGATCTACCAATCGTCCAAATCTGCATAATGTGTGGCATCGCCAAAAATTCGCCGATCACTTTCAAAATCTCTAGGCAGCCACATAGGCCACCAGCGTTCAGCACCAGGCATTGACCACCTTATAAAACGTGCGCAACGCGCCGCAGCCCAACCCACCATTCCACGATCTCCAGCGCTCCCTCCAACGGCCTCAACTGACCTCGGGGGTCTTAGAGACGCACGGCGAAAACCCCCGCATTGCTGCGTCGTCGGTCTTCTTCGCTTTCCCGCGCAGGCAACGCCGCACGTACACGCAAGACGCCCGGGGTTCGCGTGCTCCCCCAAGAGTGCGGGAAGAAAACGGAATTCAACGCGACCATCCCCATTTGGGGGTGTCCCTGAACATACTGTGGCTCCATATCCAAGATATGGATGCCCATATCGCAGGATATGGTGAGGATAAGGGCGAGGATATGGCAACCATATCTTGGGATATGGAGGGATATGGTCATATCGTGGATATGCATATCCTGGATATGCATATTCTGGATATGGCCAGCATATCCCAGGACATGGAGGCCATATCCTAGGTAGAGGTGGCCACTCAAGCATGCCATCCGGTCCGTTAAATCCGGTTCGTTAATTTTGATCAGCTGTCCGTTAAATTTCGTTAAAGAAAAAGGGAGAAAAATTCAGAAAAAACGAAAAAAATCCAAAAAAATCGAAAAAAAACCCAAAAAATCACAACAACTGCGACTAGTTGAATATCTAATATGCATAGTTTGAAATAAAATACAAACATACTCTCTAATAGCGAATTCCATAAACTATAAGTATGACTAAAATCCAAAAATCCCCAAAAAAGCCCAAAATCCGTTAATTTTTGGTTAATTTTTGTCTTTTTTCGTTATTTTCCATTAATTAACGGAAAATTAACGGAAATTAACCTCTGTCCGCTATTAACGGATCCGGGTGGCCACCTCTAATCCTAGGATATGGCCATATCCTGGATATGTATATCCAGGATATGCAACTTTTTTCCGACGTTTATTCTCAGATCTGCCATCGCGCCCTCTTCAGAAGTTCCATGGCATCTTGAGAATTTTGCACGCTCGCGTTTGATGTTGCTCCTGGTATTTCAGTTCCCTTTGCAAGGACGTCATCGTTTGGATCAAGGTCGCTTGTCACTTTCTACACAGATACCTACATATAGAGCAATCAATCAGTCGGCCAGCCAGTGAGACACCAGAGGGGCAGCAGAAGCGCAAACACTCTGCAGCAATTTTTGCTGAGGTCTAACCTCCCAGTTGTTGCATGCACGCCTTTACAGAACCTTTTTGACTTTTGCATTCCTGCCTTACCCCATGTGGGCGTCGTCGCTGCCCCTCGGGCCCAGAAGCTGGGCGATGGCCCCTGCCCACCTCAGTTCTTTTTACTGCTCACCCTGCGTTCGTACACTGGGTTTTGGAGTGACCGACCGTCTTCCTACATTTCCGCTTTGTGTGTAAGCCGCTTCACTTTGTCTCCCTGCCAATGCTACCATTGTGGACAGCACGGCCACATAGCACGCTTTTGTAAGGGGATTGCCCCTTCTGCCATCGTCAGCACACTACTTGCATATGCCCTCTTGGCCGGCAGATTGCTTCTGCCCCACCCGCCTCTTCCTCAAGCACAGCCACCATGGATGATACCCGGCCCAGCCAGCACATACTCGATGACCACGGAGTTGGACATTGGGGGTTGTGGGCGTTATGGCCCCCCAGCAAGGGTTGGGTTGCACATCATGCAACTCAACATGCGTGGGACGTCTATATGTCTAGCTCTTTTGGGTCAACATTTGATGACCCACCCGATCGACATCTTGTTGCTACAGAACCCGCCCACTGCTTTGATATCAAAGGAGGAGTCCATCATGGGGTATGATAGTTGTGAGGGCAAGGGAGTGGTTAATATATAACATGTGATATATGATGTTTTTTTATCGTAGAAAGTAAATGTGGTGAATATGGTGTTATGCTGAATGCGCATGGAGACAATGGGAGGTGCACTATTATTTAGCTGGTATGATAATCTTGTGATGCATTTGATTGCGGTTTTGCTTCCCATGCCTGGGAGCAATCGTGTGCGAGCGTGTGCGAGAGAGTTTGGTCAACCTAATATGATTTCGGAGCCAGGAACGGACCAGGGGGTTTAGGTGTCCGATGGCAGTGTGGGTAATGCCGCCATCCCATTTGTCAATCCCCAAGCGCCACCATCATTTTGGCGGTGCTCTGGGTGGTGGTCTTGTGGGAGGCAGTGATGGACTTGAGGTACCGGGTGGAGGCCACAAAGTTGGATCTGCACAGCTCATTCCAAGCGGCCATTGTTGGGTGGAGGGATAGAGAATAGAGGCTCAGAGGTTTGGGGCACTAGTGACCCAGCCACCTGACGGCTTGGATGATGGGCCACACATCCAACCCTACCTTGCTTGGGGTGGGGGCCAAGGCCTTTCTGTTTTCGGAAGCGGCAACCTGCCAACTGGCACAGCAGAAGCAGCCGCGGATTGTGTGATGAAAGAGGTGGCGGGGAGGCGACCGGAAGCGCAGGATGGCGCATGTTCCACGGTGAGGCAGGCAAGTCGGACAAGTGCACCTGAGCGGGCCATTGGCAGGTGCGGAGCCCACTTGAGCGGCGTGGTGGGGATTTTGGCCTAGCCGACGGGCAAGGCGCAGCGATGGGCGCCAGGCCAGAGGCGCCACGATGGCCAGTGGGGTTGATGGAAGGGCACAACATGGCGATGCCCACGGGGGCTAACAAAAGCCCATCGAGGCAGAGCGCGCAGGCGGACCCGGTGGAAGGGCGGGGTCCTTGCAACTCGATGGGCTGACAGGGCCCGCACGACTCAGCGACCTGGAGGGACTTGCGCGGCTTGGCGGGCGCAATGGCATGGTCCACAAAAACGGCATGGGGATGGCTTGCTGGCCATTGGCAAGTGGCAGATGCACCAAGACGATATGGCGGGTCTTTTGTGGGTGGCGGCAATTCCTCAATATGGACAACAAGTGGGCGTGCATGAGCATAGGCCAACAGCGACCAGGTAAAGTGGTGGAAATTGGGGGGCACCAAACTTGGAGGCTGGAGGGGGCTAGGAGTGCAGGGAGGGGGGTGATGCCAGTTATGACGTGGCTACTTAGGGTTAGGCATAATTAATATTTTTTAGAGTGGGAATTAGTAATCTTTATAAATCGACCCTCTGGTGGGTTTATTTAAGAGTTGCTGATACCCTAGGCTTTTGAAATGCCCAAATCTATTAAGAGTTGGTGGAGTTATGACCCTAAAAACTTGTTGTACTTAGGGTTGTTGATAGAAGAGGGCTAGTACTTAAGTCTAAAAGAAAACGGGTCAGACGTGGATGAATGGGGGTCGGTGACATAGTGCTTGGATGCACACATGTGTTGTCTTGTCATGATATAACCATGATAGACCCGCGATCGGGCATCGCACATGCGATAAGTGCGCGCGCATGTTGTGAATCCTGTAACTGTATTCGTGGCCCATTACCTAGTCTCCCGCGAGCCAGCAAACTGCCATCGCTGTGCCGCCACCTCTCACTGACAACAAACCCTGGGGTTCAATCCCCATTGAGTATTAGGTCCACCATGCGACCACTGAATCGACTGCCTCGGATATGCCCACTATCCAAGGTGGAGAGGGCCGGCTGACCTCCAACAACCAAGTTGTAGGGCAGGGTAACCCCAATGCCTCTTAAAACAAATGGCTGCCAATGGGGCCGCAACACCAGTGCGGGGGCAATGCGGGCACTGCCCACCAGATAGTTGGGGGGTGGTGAGGGGTTACCTGAGACAGGGGCAGGAGCGGCTTCTGTACAGCCGCACCACCTTCGGGTGGCAGCAACCAGCCGAGGGGTTGGTGATACGAAAAGATTGTGGGTGTGGGGCCCCTGCCCTCTTTGAGCCGCGGACCCACCTTGCCGGGTACCTAGATCGTTACGGGGACCTACCCCGTCCTACTCCCGTATCCTAATAACTATAATGGTTACCTTGGCTTGAGGATTAGTTATCATATCTTGGGCAGGGCGTCCCCCACACCAAGGGCCGTTTGTAAGGCGTCCCCTACATCAGGCCGGTACGCGTAACATTCGTCCCCCTCAGGGAGTGGGGCATCCTTGTCCCAATAAGTGAATACGGGAGCAGAAACATGTTTGTGTACGCAAAAACTGGCTGTGCGATTTGCCACATGCCCAAATCGCGTGGTTGCAATGCAATTATAATAAAGAGAAAGAGTGGTTGTTACATGACCTGTCGGCCTCCCTACAACCCTCATTAAAACTTTTCTTTAGCTCATAGGCTGGAATGTTCAGAATATGGCCTTTCGGCCTACGATCAGCGGTGAAACATAGGAAACATATAGGTCACCCTACACGTCCCCGGCCCTGGCCCCCACCGGCCATCCAACCCCGGCCTCCCCGAGGGTGTTACTGCCGTCTTCCCCTTGCACGCACATGACTTGGGGCTCTCGGGGGGTTGACGAGAGGGCCGTCATGTTCCACCCTTTCCCCGCTCAAAATCGCAATGGACATAGCATTCATATGTCCAAACAACGTGCGAGAGCGGGGTCCGGTATAACCGGTGTTCCTCTGGGCCCATTTCAGCTGGACCTGTCACATGCACATTCGCACTTAGGTTCACTTCATCATTGATATGAAAAGATTGTGGGTATGGGGCTCCTGCCCTTTTTGAGCCACGGACCCCCCTCGCCGGGTACCTGGGTCCTTACGGGGACCTAGGCGGGACCACCCCTCCTACTCCCGTATCCTAATACCTAGAGCGGTTACGATGGGTTGAGGAATAGTTATCTTGGGCAGGGCATCCCCCACACCAAGAGCCATTAGTAAGGCATCCCCTACCTCAGGCCGCTGCGCGTAACATTCGTCCCCCTCAGGGAGAGGGGCGTCCTCGTCCCATTATGTGAATACGGGAGTAGAAACATAAGTATGTATGCTGCAACTGTATGTAGGCTGTGCGATTTGCCACATGCTCAGTTCGTATGGTTGCAACGCAACTGTACTGAAGAGAAAGAGTGGTTGTTACATGACCTGTCGGCCTCATTACAACCCTCATTAAAACTCTTCCTTCAGCCACAGGCTGGAATGATCAATTTTTGGCCTTTCGGCCTTTGTCCACTATTGAAAAATTAAAAAATGCAAGTCACCCTGCCCGGCCCCGGCCCATGCCTCCCCCTGCCATCCAGCCCCTGCCACCCCAAGGGTGCTGCTGCTGCCGCCGTGCCCTCAGCCGTCCGCGGTTGTGAGCTCATTGGGGGAGGACAAGAGGACCGTTATGTTCCACCCTTTCCCCGCTCAAAATTGCAAGGGACATAGCATTCATATATCCAAACAACGTGCGAGAGCGGGGTCCGGTATAACCGGTGTTCCTCTGGGCCCATTTCAGCTGGACCTGTCACATGCACATTCGCACTTAGGTTCACTGCATCATTGATATGAAAAGATTGTGGGTGTGGGGCTCTTGCCCTCTTTGAGCCACGGACCCCCCTCGCCGGGTACCTGGGTCTTTACGGGGACCTAGGCGGGACCACCCCTCCTACTCCCGTATCCTAATACCTAGAGCGGTTACGATGGGTTGAGGAATAGTTATCTTGGGCAGGGCATCCCCCACACCAAGAGCCATTAGTAAGGCATCCCCTACCTCAGGCCGCTGCGCGTAACATTCGTCCCCCTCAGGGAGAGGGGCGTCCTCGTCCCATTATGTGAATACGGGAGTAGAAACATAAGTATGTATACTGCAACTGTATATAGGCTGTGCGATTTGCAACATGCCCAGTTCACATGGTTGCAATGCAACTGTACTGAAGAGAAAGAGTGGTTGTTACATGACCTGTCGGCCCCATTACAACTCTCATTAAAACTCTTCCTTCAGCCCACAGGTTGGAATGATCAATTTTTTGGCCTTTCGGCCTTTGTCCACTATTGAAAAATTAAAAAATGCAAGTCACCCTGCCCGGCCCCGGCCCATGCCTCCCCCTGCCATCCAGCCCCTGCCACCCCGAGGGTGCTGCTGCTGCCGCCGTGCCCTCAGCCGTCTGTGGTTGTGAGCTCGCTGGGGGAGGACAAGAGGACCGTCATGTTCCACCCTTTCCCCGCTCAAAATCGCAAGGGACATAGTATTCATATGTCCAAACAATGTGCGAGAGCGGGGTCCGGTATAACCGGTGTTCCTCTGGGCCCATTTCAGCTGGACCTGTCACATGCACATTCGCACTTAGGTTCATTTCATCATGTACTTTTTGTACTCTTATTAGTTCACACATGCACAACAGGAGTTCTTCTATTCTCAAATGCTTGAACCAGTTCTTGTGCATTTGCGACTGCTTTTGCTGATTCCCAGCTGTTATGTTCATGACCATAACCCAGCCATTTGACAAGGTACTCTGCGGAGTCTTGTCGTCGGCCACGCTTTTTAATCCTCTTATCTAGGATGTATTCAACTTCATATTCCAGTTCTCCTTCGATTTCGATAGGGACTGGTGGTGGCTGCACTCTGCCACTTGCCTTATAAGGCTTAATCTTCGATACATGAAATACTGGATGTACCTTATGCATGCTTTCCGGAAGTTCTAGTCAATATGCAACAGAACCTATCCGGTCGAGGATGGTGAAGGGCCCAATCCACCTCGGTAATAATTTTTGAGTCCTAGGGTGTTTGAGGGTAATATGTTGTGTCGATAGGAGGACGTCATCTCCTTTATCAAAAGACACATCCTTTCTATGGCGGTCAACATACTTTGACTGCCTATCTCGTGCTTTTTCTAAGCACGCCCTGGCCTTTTTCAGTGTTGATTGGACACGGTGATCAAATCGTGTCACAGCTGGTAGTCCCTCCATGAGGGGCATACCAATATGCCTTAAATAAGGCTGTTGTGCCCTATCAATGGCCACTGCCAAGCCGTGGGCATTCGGATTGTCATAGCCTTTTAGAGGCTTCTGAATTTGCACTCCAGGAGCTAAGGGACTCTTTGGATGCCGACCGTAGTTCAAACAGAACGGGGTCTCTTGGGTGGAACTGTTCTTCGAGTTGTTCATTGCAAACTCGGCCATGGCTAACAGTTCGTCCCACACGTCATGGTCAGAACGCGTATAGCTGCGTAAGTAATCCTCCAGAATCCGATTCATGACTTTGGTCTGGCCATCCATTTGTGGATGGTACGTAGTGCTCATGTTGAGCTGGATTTTCCACCTTTCGGCTAGGTACCGGTAAAACCTGGAAGTGAACCGAACATTTCTGTCGGACACTATCTGAGAGGGGAGACCATGGTGCCTTATCACGTTTTGCACCAACAGGTTAGCTACTCCTTCTGCGGAGAGCTCAGTGGTTGTGGCTGCGAGGCGGACCATTTTGGTCAGTCTATCAATGAACATGACGATAGCATCATGACCTCCCTTAGTTTTTGGCAGTTGTGTAATGAAGTCCATAGACAGCTCAGTCCATGGCTCCTCAGGAATGCCCAAAGGCTGTATTAGGCCTGGGGTCTTTTGACGAGAATACTTAGCGTGTTGACAAACCAGGCAAGTATCGACATGTAATTATACTTCTCATCTTATTCTTGGCCACCAGTAATACCGCTAGACCAAATCTAGGGTTTTGGCTTGACCAAAGTGTCCTGCACTTGGATTATCATGAGCCAACTGGCAGATCTCAGTTTGCAGACTGTTGGGTATATATACCTGCTTGCCTCGCAGCCATAAGCCGTCTGTACATTATATGGCCCTCCTGGGTGCAACTTTTGACCATAGACGGCCCTGGAACATTTTTTTTAGAAAGTTTGAATTTTTCAGACCTCGAATTTAGAAGAACCACCCACGGCAAAAATCCAGATTGTATGGTATGATTAAGAGAAGGAAAATGCCGGACGCCGAGGTCTGTTAAGTACTGGAAATGGATGTCCCCGCACCTTGTGTGCCGCTCATCCAAGCGGGCCGGGACAGGGCGTGTCGGAAAGCGCTTATCGAGCACGGCCTTGTTTTCAATGAGCCACCCATCTCCAAGAATAAGATCAAAATCGGGTGTCATGCTCATCACTGCACATAGAAGTTTTGCTCGGTAACTTTGTATTTGAATGGGAACCACTACTTGTCCCACTATTTCACCACTAGAACCATTCGCCATGGTTACTGTTTCTGGTTCCTATTCCTCAAAAGATAATCCAATATGTTTACAAAATTCCTTACTGATATATTGCATTCCTGTAGCACCTGTATCAATTAAACATCGAGCTGGGGTTTTTGAAACTTTCCCTTTTAGCCCAAGGGTAAGTCTACCCTCCTCACTTTGCATTGCTGCATATACTGATGGAACTGGTGGATCATAATACACCGTGACACCCCATGGTATTCCTGGCAAGTGTCGCCATTGTCCTGATTGGCGTGGTTTTCGGTGTGTTCGCGGGCGATGCGCTCGCCGAGGCGCCCGATGGGGCCGCGGGGCCCCCTCTGCCGGATGGCCGGCGGGCCTTGCGGGGCGCTCGTCTTCTTCGGATGCGCAGTGTGGGCCCAGGCCTGCGGATTGGCCGGGCGCGGGGTGGCCGTACGCGCAGTGGGTGCGCGCGGCGCCTTGCGGCCTGCGGGTGCAGCCGCTGGGAGGCGAGAGTGGGCACAATGGAATTACAGGATGTCGTGCGGGGTCGGTCACATGACCCCCACACGCAGCAGTACACAATTGACAGAACATGTATCGAATGTACCCGTATCGATAGTATCTCATCCCCGAGTACGGTAGGGGCCCAACCTTAAGTACTGCAACTTCTGTAAGCTATAACTCCTCTACCACTAACCCGTTTGGGATGATTCAAAGACTTATGGAAAGCTAATAGCCTCCTCTCTCTCATCTAGGTACAATCTTGTGTCCATTATCACTTCCCAGTATCTAAGTTGAGTAAACCGGCTACCCCCTAGTAGTTTACACAACAGTACTCCCCCCTGGGGGTAGTTTTGCCCTCGAAACGTCTAAGCGAAACCCAATGGCCTAGTTGTCCTCAACGGGCCGGTCCCTCTTGATCATTTTCTTGAGTTCTTTTGGGTAAGTGAAATTCTCCTCTGGAGTCCAGGTAGCGTTATCCAACGAATAATCTTTCCAGAGCACTAAGTACTCTTTGCGCCTCCTAGAACTAGGTCCTGCCCACCGCCAACGCAGTAATTTCTCGACATCATACGGCTCATCCTCTGCGGGCTCTATATCCTCAATCTGACCCTCCTGAGTAGGGTGCACCCACTGGCTGGTTCTGAAAGGACGCAGTAAGCTGATGTGGAATATGTTGTGAATCTTCCACTTCTCAGGGAGGTCGAGTTCGTAGGCCACTGGTCCCACCTGACAAACCATAAAGAAAGGCCCAACGAATCGCCTCTTCAGCTTACAGATAGGTGCATTCTTCAAGTTCAAATGCTCAGTCGATAGTAGCACCTGACCCCCACTACTCAGCCTCAGTTCCCTTCGCTTCTGGTCAGCTTGGGACTTCATCCTGTCTTTGGCCCGATTCAGAAATTTCAGAGCCGTTGAGAAATTCCTTTTGATCCGGTCCATAAACTGGTTGACCCCTTCAATCATGGTGGAGTCATGATCCCGGATAAAGTCCATGGGTGTACACGGATGGAATCCATAGTTCAGATAAAACGGCGTGTACCCCGTGGCCTGCGTCGGACTGTTGTTGATCACGAATTCAATAGTAGACAGCATTTTCTCCCAGTTCGACCCCTCTTGCCCGGCATGCAAGGTACAGCGCAGGACCATCTCGACCACCCTGTTCATCGCCTTAGTCTGACCATCTGTCTGAGGGTGGTATGCGCTGGACATCCTCAGAGAGCTTCCCAGAACGTTCCATAGTTCTTTCCAGAACTTGGATATAAACCGTGGGTCTCTGTCGCTCACAATAAAACGTGGGATCCCATGAAGTTTCCCTACTGTAGTCCAGTAGACATGGGCAGTGTCAGCAGCATTGATGGTCTGCTTGTAGACGTGGCCGCTCAGCTTTTTTTCTGTTATTTTCTGTCCGTATTTTTTTTCAAGACAAAAAATCCGTCCGTCACTTTTCTGTTGTTTTGCCGGGGCCGGTTTTCTGTTGCCGTTCATGCCACGTCAGCTTCCAGTTTTTTGGCTCTGGAGCTGTCCGTCAAGGGGGTGTTTGCAACCACCAATTTCTGTAAAGATGTTTTTTTTTCCGTTGCCTTTCCTGGCATTCCGTTGCCATCCGTCATGGACTGAGATTCTGGAAGCTTGTCGCGAATAGAGGCGTATCGAATCGCTGCCAGTACTTGGCTGGAGGCAGCACACACACAGAACACATTATCACGGCGTACTATAAATCATAAGTGCTGGCCCTTCCCAGCAGCGATCGCTACCGGTACTAGGTTGGAGGCAGCACACACGCAGAACACATCATCCCGGCATACTATAAATCATAAGTGCGGGCCCTTCCCGGCAGCGATCGCTGCCAGTACTTGGCTGGAGGCAGCACACACACAGAACACATTATCTCGGCGTACTATAAATCATAAGTGCGGGCCCTTCCCGGCAGCGATCGCTGCCAGTACTTGGCTGGAGGCAGCACACACACAGAACACATCATCACGGCATACTATAAATCATAAGTGCGGGCCCTTCCTGGCAGCGATTGCCATCGATTTTTTATGGAATTCTGTCGACCTTTGTGGTCCGGTCAGCGGTTCTGTTGCGGGTGCCTATCATCCGTAGATGGCGGCGCGAATTCTGTAACACTTGGTTTCATTCTGTAAGGCTGTGTGGATTTTTGTAGTTGTCTATGCTGACGTCAGTATGGCCCTACCCGTTTCTGTAAAACGCTTTTTTTCTCTGTGGCTCCCTCATAAATTCTGTTGATTGTACAGAATTTTAACGGAGCCAAACAAATTTTGTTGGGGACGGACAGATGGGGCCACCTCTATCTACTTGACAGGTGCAAGGTGCACCATCTTGGTGGCCCTGTCTACAACAGTAAAAATCCCGTCGTTCTCGTTCTCTGATTTTGGAAGACCCATGATGAAATCCAAGCTCACGTCTGCCCACTTTTGTTCTGGGAGCTTGAGCGGCTGTAGGAGTCCAGCAGGCACACGGTGGACGGCCTTCTCATGCTGGCACACTGAGCACCCCGTCACAAAATCTCTAATATCAAGGGTGTGCTCAGGCCAGTAGAAAGTCTTTTGTATATTCTTCAATGTTTTGTGGTAACCCAGATGTCCTGAATAAGGGACCTCATGAAGTTCCCTCATGATTTGCTCTTTGATGTCTGGAACATCTGGTACCACCAGCCGCCACTGTGATTCCTGGTGCCTGTCGCTGTCCTTCATCTCCAAAAATCCTCTCGTCAGCCGGAAGGATCGACCTCCAATAGTCACCATATTTTCTTGAACAGACTCCAGTTGGGACATGATGTCTGCCCAACGAGTGTCCTGTCTTATGCCACTTTTTATCCTCTCCCTCATCTCTCTCGCCAAGGATATGCGAGACCTTGTGACCAAAATTGAACGTCCCACTTCTTCGTCTTGACCCCCCACTTGGGTCACCTCCGGTCTACTCTTCGCAAAAATTTGATCCAATTTCTTCTGGATCTCATCATCAGACGGCTTTTCACTTAACATCAGCCTTTTCACCAATGACTCTTCTTCCTCACGGACGTTTATCAATTCTTTGACGTCCTTAATGCTTTGTCTAGTGAGGAAGTCAGCAGGGTTCTTCTTTCCTGGTATGTGGACCAGGTCGCAGTCATACCCTTGCAAAACCTGTACCCATTTCCAAATTCGCCTGTTGACTGCTGGCTGATTGGGTAGGTTTTTCAACGAGTCGTGGTCGGTCTGGATGGTGAAATGTCGGCATGCAAGATAATGCCTCCACTTCCCCACTGCCCACACGATTCCCAGCAGTTCCCGCTCGTATGCGCCATATCGTGTCCCCGCAGGATTCAGCTTTCTGCTCTCATAGCAAATCGGCTGAAGTCCTGAGCCGAAATCCTGCTGGAGTATTGTGCCAACTGACACCTCTGAAGCATCGGTGATGATAGTGAATTCCCTCTCAAAGTCAGGTAGCTGCAGAACGGGGGTGGTGACCATTGCCTTCTTGAGACCATTAAAGGCCCTCTCCTCCTGGTCACCCCAGATCCAAGGCTTGTCCTTTTTTGTAAGGTCCGTGAGGGGTGCAGCGATCTCAGGAGACCACCGGACAAACTTCCGGTAGAAGCTGCAGAGCCCTAAGAAGGACCGGACGTCTGTGACACTTTCTGGCGTTGGCCAGTCCAAAATTGCCTTGACTTTTGATAGCGATGGTTTGATACCATCCTTCCCAACATCAAAGCCAAGGTATTCGACTTCAGTTCTGAAGAAGTCGCACTTTGGCAGGCGTCCAAAGAACTTCTCCGACCGCAGTCGGTCCAAAACTGCCTTTATGTGCTTGAGGTGTTCTTCCTGGGTACAACTGAATATCAAAATGTCATCCAGGAATACCAACACAAAATTGTCCAGACCATCTCTTAGTAAATAATTCATTATCCTTTGGAACGTGGCTGGTGCGTTGCAGAGGCCGAAGGGCATCACTGTGTACTCAAATGAACCATATCTGGACACGAACGCTGTTATTTGTATATCCGCCTCCTTCACCCGGATCTGATGGTATCCGGAGGACAGATCAATCTTTGTGAAATATTGGGCGCCGTGCAGACGGTCCATGAGCTCCTCGACCTTCGGGAGCGGGTACCGATTCTTGGTCGTTATTTTGTTCAGAGCCCTGTAGTAAATGCATAGTCTCCATTTCCTGTCCTTCTTTGGAATGAAAAGAACGGGAGCTCCATAAGGGCTCGTGCTAGGCCGAATCCACCCCTGTACCAAGAGATTATCAATTTGACGCGTTAACTCATCCATCTCAGCCACACTTAGCCTGTATGGGCTTTTGTGTGGTGGCGTAGCCCCGGGCGTCATCTCAATCTCATGGTCAACCACTCTTTTCGGGGGTGGCCCATATGGCAGCTTATCAGGGAAAACATCCTTGTACTCCTCCAAAATTCCTTTCAGTTCATCCCTGACAGCTGGGTCGGCCTCTTGCACTTTCTTTTGAATGACCTCAGCAATCGGTACCTCTGTTTTCATCGGTCCGGTTTCCTTCATCAACCGACGGCGTTCTCCCTCTGTCTGGCCCTTGGCTGCACCAGCCTTGGTCTTGGACTTTGCTTTTTTCCTCTCAGGCAGTCCGGCTGTTGGCCTTATTAGACACAGAAGCATGGGCAAGTCACTTTTGTTTGCCCGCTTAGCTACTTGCCTCACTGACATAAAGTCAATCTTCGGGCGTACAAGTTGACTGACAACACGTCCAGCCACCTTGACTTGCCTCCTGTGCCCGCCTTTGGATTTTCCTGGAGATTTTTCTTGTTCATTTGGCGAAAATGGTGCTGGTACTCCCCCCTGGGGAGACTCAACCGCCCTCGGTGAGTTACGACCAGCCATTGCCTCATGGCCTGGTGTATGCGCCCACTCCTGTACTGAGATAGTTGGTTCCCAGAATGATGGTGAACTCAACTTGGCAAGCTGATGACCCCAGTCTGAATCAGGCTCGTTCCCAGAATGATGAGGAGAGAAAACGTGCTGGAGACCAGTAAGGCCACGGTCAATAATCTTGCGAGATGCATTGTGTGGTGTCTCAATTCCCTGAACCACCTCGAGTTTGTTCCCATTTCGCAAAACCAGGGAATTGGTCCTCCAGTCGACCAGCGGGTTGACCATGTCTAGCCAGTCCCGACCGAGAATAACGTCAATCCCGTCCATCAGCGGGACTGCCATCAGTGACACCTTACTGACCGTGCTGCCGATACATATCAGCACGTCTGGTGCGATTCCCGTGGAGACTACTGTCTCTCCATTTGCCAATTCTAGGGATGAATACGCACCAACGAATAATAGTGGTGGTCTGGTTTTGATCTAGTCACTCACAAATGATCGAGTGGCCCCAGAATCCACCAAAGCTGACACACGTGTGTCATTAATCACTGCTCTGAGGATCAGGAGCAGGTGATCCTGTGCTACTGGCTCAGGGGCTGACCTCCCCTCAGCAATGAGCTCAGTAGTAGCTTCCTTCCGCTGAATCAGGCATTTGGGGACTTCCGCCATATCTGACAGGAATTCAGTCGCCTTCGCAGGCGCCCCAATAGCTTGCCCCTGGGAAGCTAAGGTAGCCCTCTGTGCTGCATAGCGTCTCCGTCGACGTCGACATCTCTCCACCCTGCACCGCCACTGCCTCGACCGAAGTTGGCGCTTTTTTTGCCACGCACTGAGGTATGTCTGTGTAGTCCAGTCTTTCTGGCCAGACTGGGCTATGATGACTAGGTACTGTTCTGACTGAATAGAGCTAGATTCAATCAGTCTCCTTGCCTCTGATGCAAGGAAGCACCCCTCTGACACGGAGGCATGCTGAGCCTCCTCCCGGTCCATCTGACTGGCCATCCCTCTAAGTCCTGTCCTGGTGGTAATCACAACCACCCTGGGCTTTCCCTGACTCAAGCCCTGTCCACGGTGTCCAGACCCTCCAGCATCTAGTCTCGGGTGGAAATGTGACTTATGCTGTTGAGGGGGACGGGCTGAGACAATGTGCCCTTTCCCGTATAGTGATCCTGGGAATGAATCTCCTGTGGACGAATGGTAACCAGTAGACTTTGGCAGCATTTTCTTCTCATTCGTTTGACATTGAGATTTGCCACTTTTCTTGGCCCTTTTTCCTGCCTTCCTGCCTTTCTGCCTGTTGTTGATTGTCTTGCACGAGGAGCCTTTTCTTTTCATATCCTCTGTTCCCGACGAATAATACTCATAGGCGTCCTCCAATCGAGCGACCAACTTCTCAGCCTCATGCAACGTTTTGGGGTTGGCCTTGGCAGCTTCCAGCCTGAATGGCTGCCTAAGACCAAGGATCCATTGATGCAGGGCCGTTTTCACATCGTATCCCGGCACTCTGTTCATCAAGGACCTCATGCGCCCCATGTACGAAAGCGCATCCTCTCCCCGACGCTGATATAAACGGAGAAGCTCAAGCCTCGCGCGTGTTTCCCTCACGGGACTCTCAAACTGCGCCTTTAGGAGGTTTTTGATGTCCTCCACCGTTTTAGGCTTTTTATTCCCCCGTGAAACAAGCTCTGCATCCCACCAAATCCTCGCATTGCCTACCAACTGCAAAATGATGTATGACACTGTTTGGCATTCAGAACACTGCACAAAATCAAGGTAATTCTTGATAGTTCTGAGCCAAAAGTTCATGTCCTGGCCTTTATCCCCGGTGAACAAGGGTGGTTCATGCGGTTTGATCTGTACTATCAAGTTTGAGGCCGAGTGACGTGGCAGTGTCGATCTCAATGGCTGTGAAAACCTCCAGTGACCGTCTGTCTGATCAGCCATCGTACGCTGAGGCAAAACTGGCAAAGAATATGAGGTACTGGGTCCTACAGTCTCTCCCATGTCCTGTCGGTCTCCCTGCTGAACTGCTGACAAAAATCCAGCAGAAAGTGGAGAGAGTGGTCTCAGCTGGTCAACATGTGGTCTAACCAGCGTACCTGAGATAGGTCCAGCCTGCAGTTCTGTCTGTGCACCAGAACTGGCTGCAAAACATCCGTCTGATCGAAAATCTGACCCTATGGGCTCTCTCACTATCCCATAACACTGATGATGATCCATCTGGTCAGTCATAACGGACTCGTCTCACGAATGAACGAAGAATGGCAGAGCAAATAAATAAAGAATGGCAGGAATGTCAACAATATCCCAATGTCCGGCACTGCATCCCAAATCCCGGCACAACTGATGAAACTGACTGATGCTGATAACTGATACTGAGGTAGACCGTAGGCTGACCGCACGGAGGTCCAACCCTGGGTATATCCCAGAGCGTAGTCCCTGATATCGCTAAGAGAAGCCCAGGATCCACCAAATGACATCTCCAAGTCAGTGGGTACTATACTTCCCCAACCAACAAGGTGCCAAATGGCTTCACCACAACAGTTCCAGAACAGCCCTTTACAACCAGTTTCTTCCTAGGTTAGCAATAGGGAATTTAAGAATACTCAAAGAGTATTTTACTCACCCCTCAAAAGAGAGGCTTCCCTGCCACACCCCCGGGAATGCCACCGATTGATCAGAAACTGAACCTTCCCTGTCCCCCTTGCCTGGGGAGGACTTCCCGGGGAACGGCCACACAACTGCCTCATGTCCCGACCCGCTCGAAGCCCCTCCGCCACACCTCGCTCGGATGGCAGCTCGGGGGCACTGGTCTAGGCTAGAAACAGTAGAAGTGTCTGCGCAGCACTATAGGCCGCTCTTCTACCGTCCTGTATCGCGAACGATAAGCACCAAGAGCTCCCCCTCTGACCGCCGCCTGGGGGGCTATGTAAGGTGCAAGCCGGTCCGTGTCCCGTCTACCCACTTCTACTGGCACCCCCCTAACAACTGTGGGGCGGCCGCCGGCTTCAACCTGGGGTCAGCCTTTTTTTTGGATAAGGTACTGTTGCCACCAGGCGGGCCTGTAACCCTTCACAGTTGTCTAGGCTGGTCAGGTACAATCCGTGACTTTCAGCCCTTCGCCCCCCGACCTCCTGGCCAAGTGCCCTAATGGAGTGGGACGGCCCCCAAACTAACACTGGCCCGCTCGGAGGGCCCTGGGCCTGGTGCACTGGCACCCTACTAGCCTCTGTAGGTCAGGCTCTGGTGTTCAGGCACCCTACTGAGCCTCTTGGGGAGCTGTCGTACTCCACACAAAGTCGTTGGGCGAATGTAGGGGTTGTCAGCTCCAGTCGCTGAGATGCTGCTATCCACCAGCTAAGGGGGTTTATGGACCCCTCAGCTGCTCCAGAGAAGCTGTTGTCTGCTGCTGTCCACCCACTGAGAAGGATAAGGGACCCTCTCAGCTACTCCAAGGAAGTTGCTCCTATGGCACTGCTCTCCACCCGCTAAGGAGGTCAAGGATACCTCCTCAGCTGCTCCAATGCAGATGCTAGGTAGTCAGGCCACATCTTCGAATAGTCAGAAACTTCCTTAGAGGCTCTTAGAAGTCGCCTTTCCAGCTCCACTTGGGTACCAGTACTTAACTGTACTGTGCAGAGGTCGCTATTGCACACCCCCTGCCGCCAGGCCCCCTCCAGGGGTCGCTATTCCACACCCCCGGCAGCCAGCACCCCCCAGGGGTCGCTATTCGGCACCCCCCCGGGCGTCTGTACTGGTCATGGGCGCTATTCGGCACCCACCCGGCGACCTGACTCGTCCGACACGCAGCAGACCCCCTCACGTCACTCCGGGGTCGCTTCCCACCGCTTCCGCTGTCACATCACGCCCGACACGCAGTCCAGTCAGCCACTGCACAGCCGGGGTCGCGGGACGGGCGGTCAGTCCGCTCCGCCGCTGTGCCTCACCCCCCTCCGGGGTCCTGGCGCTCCTCGCCGCCCGACCCGACGGCCCACGCGGCCGATTGTGCCGGCCCGCGCCTGGCCCTGGCGCTCCCGATCCGCGCCTTCACACCGCCGGTCACGGCGCGCGATTCCGCGGCGATGCGTCGCTCCAATCGACCCGCCCGCGGCGGAATCCGCGGGGAGATTCTCCCACCCCCGCCGGTTCTTTTCTCAATGCAACAGCATGCGCCTCCCCCCACGGGGTCGGGCGCGCGGTCTGGTCACCGATCCGGGCCGATTCAGGCCGGGCCCCTCACGGGCGCCGTCGCCTGGCCGGCCGATATCCCCAAGATCCCGTCGATTAGGGGGCCCCCTCGCTGGTGGGGCTCCCCCCTCTTGCTCTAGCGCCGCGTGGCGCGCTTCTGCCGTCCGCGCTCGCCGGCTCCGAAACCACCTGGCGTGGTTTTCGGTGTGTTCGCGGGCGATGCGCCCGCCGAGGCGCCCGATGGGGCCGCGGGGCCCCCTCCGCCGGATGGCCGGCGGGCCTTGCGGGGTGCTCGTCTTCTTCGGATGCGCAGTGTGGGCCCAGGCCTGCGGATTGGCCAGGCGCGGGGCGGCCGTACGCACAGTGGGTGCGCGCGGCGCCTTGCGGCCTGCGGGTGCAGCCGCTGGGAGGCGAGAGTGGGCACAATGGAATTACAGGCTGTCGTGCGGGGTCGGTCACATGACCCCCACACGTAGCGGTACACAATCGACAGAACATGTATCGAATGTACCCGTATCGATAGTATCTCATCCCCGAGTACGGTAGGGGCCCAACCTTAAGTACTGCAACTTCTGTAAGCTATAACTCCTCTACCACTAACTCGTTTGGGATGATTCAAAGACTTATGGAAAGCTAATAGCCTCCTCTGTCTCATCTAGGTACAATCTTGTGTCCATTATCACTTCCCAGTATCTAAGTTGAGTAAACCGGCTACCCTCTAGTAGTTTACACAACACTGATTGTGTAGGGCTCGTAAAAAGTACTTGTCCCTTACTATACTGCGCAACCACTTGCATCCCCTTTAATTCAGGAATTCTCAACTATCTCCAGTTAGGCACCACTATGCATGCACTAACTATCTGAGGATGTTGCTTCTTCTGTTTTGCATAATGCTTGATGAATTTCTGTATACTGTTGAAAGGGGCATTGAGCCATACATACTCACCTTCAAGTTTTCTGGTGAGAAAATCATCCTCACTGCTACAGTACCGTGCACACAGTGCGTTTTTTCCATCTGGGTTCGAACACGCATCCAGTGTAAATGCATGGCCTACTCGCTCTTGTATTTTCTGAAACTCTGCAAGCAGTATAGCCCTATCCTGATTACTCGCAGTACTTGCATCTGTGCCTGCTGTTCTTGTATGCCTGATGGGATTACCATCTATATAGTCCACAATTGCAACTGGGTTTGTAGAAACATGTTTCCACCCTGATGACTGCACTGATATGCTAACTGTTCCACTGGGGAAAGCATGCAATGCAGGTTCTGATACTGGCAAAAGACCAAATGTTTTACTCACTGGAAAGTTCGAACTCTGTGCACATACCATATCTGCTGTAGGGAAAGGTGGTGCTGTCCGCTCTCCACTTTTCATTGGGCACTGATGTCCTGGGGTATAGTTGGCATAGCAGAAGAAGCAACGTCCTGTGGTCCGCAGCCATGCAAGCTTTGTAGTATCTGTGCTGAGTCCTGGGTTGAACGAAGCCTTGCCCTGGTGAACTGAAGTAAAAGGATCCACCCTTCTTCCCAAAGATTGGGATCTGGTCACTACTGGAGATTCAAGTCGGGCGCAGGGCATCCTGTAGATCCCTCCCCTGTCACTGGTAGGCCCATATCCCCTGTGGCCAAGTACCCCATGGGGCGCTGGCCAATGACCGCTGTGCTGGTCTCTGGTGCTGTCCCCTTGGTCGCTGCGACCTGGCTGTAGGTTGAGGGAGTCTGTAGATGCAGCCTGGTTGCCCTCTGTCTGAAGGCATCGTATGAATCCCAAGCTGATCCATCTGGCTGGAGGGCCACCTGCCGCTGTAACTGGGGCGGCAAGGCACGGTAGACAAACCAAATCTTCACCTGGTCTGCCAACTCTGTCTTCAGGAGGCCCATTGCGGACTCCACCTGCCTGATATACCCAACAAGATCTCTGGATCCAAGCCCTCTGGAAATCTACTCGAGATTCACCAGCCTGTTCAAATCTGTGGCCTCTTCCCCAAAGGCCCCAGCCTCCATAAGCCCCTTGAAGAACGTCCAGTCAAGCCGTCCTTCATTCTCATACAGAGCTTCCTCTGTAGGATGCTCTCGCAAACGCGCCAAGAAGTGCTGGCGTGCCTCCGCCTCAAGGTAGGTCACTGCGACCTTCCCCCAATGCTCCTGCGCAAGCCCTGTGGCCCTAAAGTACATGGCCAGAGCTGAAGCAAACCCCTTGAAAGGGGTAGAACCGTTCCAGCTCTGGGGTCTCTTAAGTGTGCTAGGCGGGATTCCTGCCTGCATCTGCTGGATTCCTGCCTGCATCTGCGAAATTCTTGCCTGCACCTGTGGAGCAACTGCACCAATCTCTCCACTCTGCACACCCACGGCTGACCACAAGTCAACAGTAGCAACAACAGTGGCTTGTGGCTGAGCTTCCACCTCAGCCTGCTGTTCAGCATTCATCTCTGCAAGAACAGCCCTGATAATCTCCCTGAGCCCCTGCTGGAAATCTGCCCCAACTAGAGGTGGCCACCCGGATCCGTTAATAACGGACGAGGGTGCCGTCCGTTAAATATCCGTTAATTTAGCGGACCCCGCTCTCTCTCTTGCTGACGTGGCACGGATGGCAGCGGACGGCTGGTGCCAGTCAGCGGACTCTGCGGATTCCGCTTGGGCGTTAACGGATATTTTCCAGCGGACCGGAAGCCGCGCACCCCATCCGCTAATTTAGCGGATGGCAGCGGACGTGTGTGCCGAATCAGCGGATGACAGGCAGTAAATACTGATTTCCGAATCTGCGGATCGGGTTGATTGCCAGCGTGGCTCAGCCAGCGTCCACATACCGCGGACCTTATTTGGTCGCTCTTCTGGTGCTGCCGCAGTCTCCAACCCTTGCCGCCCCACCGGCCACACCATGGACCCAGCACCTGCCGGGCCAAGAGGTAAGGCATACCGCGCGGCGCGCGCACGGGCGGCAGAACCAGAAGCCAGGGCAACGCCCTCAGTACCGCCGACCTGGCGGGAAAATGCGGGCCGCGCGGGGTGTTTGGGGGGCGGGGGCTCGGATGATCTGTTGGCCGAAAACCTGTCTG
>CAJHUC010001903.1:0-16417 GCA_905146915.1 Ostreobium quekettii
CACACCAAAGCACTGCAAAGAATTTATCCATGAAACCCAGAACATAACGTCACCAGGAATGGAGGGCAAGAATCTCTTCGTCAAACTGAACAAGGGCTTACCCAGGCCCAACACCTGGTCCCCGCAAATCCCCAAAAAATAACCAAACAAAGAATGAATCACGGGTGGGCGACCAAGGGGAGCAGTCGGGCGATGCCTGTGCATCGGGAGTGAATGAAACAAATCACAAGGAAGGCCCCGAGGAAAGCACTGCAGCCGTTTCTGAGGACGGACATTCACAAGTGCAGCTCGTACATGGCTTCGCAATGCGATCCGTTAGCTCGCGCGGGGAAATGGGCCATGCACACATCGGTCCCAACAGCTTTCGCCCTGCTCCTGCTGCTGTTCAGCCCGATGCCCACTCCCGATCCCGGCGGAAAGGCCTTTCGAACCGTGCACCCATCCCGCGTCAGCCCCCCAATCTCAACCGCATCCCCCCTTCTTTCATCCCTTCCCTCCCCGCACACTTCACCCCCATAAACAAAGGACCCACCACAAAGGACCCATAAACCAGGGGGGAACCCTCTGGCCACTGATGTGATCACCAAACATCCCCTGCATCGATTCCGCGCCAATCCCCGCCAACCCCTCCCTCACCTGAATCTGTTCCACGCCGTACCCGTCGGCCCTGACCTTCTGCGCCTCGCCCCTCACCCGTCCGGCCCCGGCCCCAGGCGCCGGCGCCCGCGCCACCCTCCCCGCGCCCTCCTCGCCGCCATGCCTGCGCCCGACTGCCGCCTGCGACGCCCTGGGCCCCCGCCTGAATCCCGCCTTGGCCAATTGGGTGCCGATCCTGAGCCACCAGCTCACGCCAGGCACCGCGCTGGGCGCGGGCATCGGGGGATGGGCCACCCCGCCGGCGGCGAACGGGTCCACCCTGCGGGTAGGATCCGAGCTGGCCTTGGCTGGAGGACTTGCTACTTTTCTAGGCGACTGAGCGGAACCGTGTCGCGCGTGTCAAGTTGTGTTGCAGTCCCAGGAAGCCGCAGCATACGAAGCAGCAGCACCCCCGTCCAAGCAGTAATAAGATAGGGACCCTTCCCGCTCTGCCGCTTTGCAGCGCAGTGCACCACTACATAGTGTGCAGGCAGGTATGGTGCACACAGGATGGGAACGCCTCAAGGTATCCAGGCGGCTATTTTCGATTGGTCAGCCCCGCGGTTCAGCGCATCCCCCCGCGTACTTTGCGCAGTACTGAGCGGGGCCGTACTCTGGCGCCGCGCCGCCAGTGCCTTTGGGGGCGGCCGCCATATGCCCCAGATTCGCCCCCGCGGACGGCATTCGATGCGGCCCGCCGTGACAGCCCCCCCCCCAGCCGCACGCCGGGCGGCCCGCGTGGAGCGCGGCGCGCCAATAAGCTCCACGGGCACGAGGGCACAATAAGGGAGGAACAGGAGGTGCGGGCGGACGGGCGGCGCGGCAGGCGGCGCGCCCCACCCCCCGGCACGCGAGGCCGGGCCCCGTCCCCACCGGCACCGAGCGCCCGATGGGGCGGGACCGGCCCGGCGGAGATGCCGCACTTGTAGGTGCCGGAGCGAGCCCCGATTGCCATCCCCTTGCCGCGGAATCCGCGCCGCAATTGTCCCCCCGTCTTGGACTCAGCTGGGATCTCCACACTCGCAGAGACGCGCCCAAGTTGCTGATTTGGAAGAGGTTCCCTTCGAAGATGGGATTTTTGAGGATTGGTTCGTGGGGGAATGTTTTGCGGGCAGGGTCGCGGGCCGGCCTGGGCTGCCGGGTCGGCAGCGGAAGGGCGCGGCCGGGCGCCCCCGCTAGAGTCGATGCTGGCGGCCCGGGGCCCGGAGGACGCGGAGAGCCTCCTGCGCGAGGCGGGCGCGCTGGAGCGTAAGCTGGTGGTGCTGCTGGAGGCCAACGGTGCGGGTGGAGAGCAGTACAACGGCCTGCGGCGCAAAGTGCGCAAGCACTATGCGCAGCTCATACTCTGGCACCACAAGGAGGCACAGGTGGGTGGTGGAGGGGGCCGCGGACGGGCGTGTGTGTGTGTGTGCGGTGTAACGGGTGTTGGATTTTTTGGTCGCAATTGTTTTGGCCAAACGCGCGTTGGAAACATTTCGGGTGCGGGAGCAGGGCCAGGCTGGGGGGCTCGATGGAGCAAATCGCGGAGCGCCGAGTGAGAGGCGGGGTGTAGGTGGTGGGGAGATGGAAGGTGGATTTGCTTTGAGGCGGGATCGCGGGGATGGCGGGTCAGTGGCCCGCCTCACAGCGGCGTGGGCCGGGGAGCGACCGGCAGGTCGCACGGGACTGCCTTTGGCAGGACGCTGGGAATGCGCCGCTTGGAAGGGCTCGCGATCTGGCGTGCTTGGGGAGGGTGGCGTCTGTCAGGGGAGATTCGGGCGGCGGCGCTGTCCGTTTCAGGGGGAGCTGTGCGGTGGGCACAGGCCCAATGGCCAGGCCATAGGGTCAAAGGGTGGAGTGTCCCCAATTTGGAAAGAAGTTGGATGGGATAGTGTGTTCATGCCGCCAAGGTAGGGATCGCCACGGCCTGCTGTCGCCTTGCCACTCGTGACCCTTTTGGGCCTGTTCCTTTGGGATCCCTGAGCGCTATTTGTGTTTGTTCCACACCTTTTTCATCGCTGATTGCCTGCTGTGCTGGGCTTGGAGCTCTCCAAACCAATTGTGTCGCTTGCACAGATGGAGGTTGTCCAAAACTTCAGCGCATCGAAAGTCGCTATTGTTAGGTGCAAGAGACTGTGGTTCAAATGGAGGTGTTGCCCAGTCTGATGCATTGTACTTTTTTTTGCCAACATTCATTTCCGTTTGCTAGAAACCATAGCATTCGCTTGTGTAGCTTTGTTCGGCAACAAGGCTATTTCGGGACAGCACGATGATGTATTGCACCTTTTTGGGCCTCACAGTTCCCATGTTCTGGCTGTTCGCCTCAGGAACATGATGTGGAGGCGTCCCTGTGGAAGAATGTGTACTATAGACAGCTGGAGATCCTGCGCCGCAGGATCCGCACCACACAGCTTGCACTCAACAACAATGACAAGCAGGATGACAAGATGACAGCAAAACTGAAGAAGGTCAGGGAACGGGGTTCAGCACTTGGGGCATTGTTGAGGCTGTGGTGTCAGGCTCCACGTGCTGAGTCATGAACTCTGTTGTTCAAGGGAATGCACGCCGCGCCACAATGTCAACACACAACTTGGATTGTTCTGGCTGTATGAGACAGGGCTGTGTGATCTCCCTCAAGACAATGGCCAATTCTGAGGAATGCCTTGTATCATATCCTGTTTCTTTGGCACTCAACCCACTGCATGCACAACTGGCCCTCAGTTGCCAAGAGGGGCAGGGTTCTTTGCTGGAAAGACAAATTTGGTGAAAGTTGATCATATGTCTGCTTCAGCCCCTTGAACCTGTGGATGGTACTTGCTTGCAGGATGTCCCAAAATGTTTAAGTATTGTCTTTGCTAGCAAAACATGGCATGCTCCGCAAGAGAGTTGAATTTCAGGGGCCAGGAAACTCGAACGTGCTTTTTTGTTGAGGCTTGTCCTAGTTTGAAAGTGCATAGTTTGCCAAGCTGAAGTTGACATGCTTGGCTCCTGAACTCCAGGACGCTGTTGCCTTCCTCAATTTGCTCGATTCGGCGAATTTTTTCTACAAAGGGCTCATGAAGGAGCTTCAGGTGCGGCACGGGAGTGTGGGTGCCATTGGCCACCCTGACGCCACCCCACCACCCTCATTGCCAAGCAATGAAAAGCCCTCAGTGGATGTGCATGCCACTTGTGGGAGAATATTGACGATCCTGGGAGACCTGACCAGGTATGTCGGGTGTGGATGTTGGAACGGGGAGGGATGCTTTGTAATCTTGGACGCTCCGCACACCACCCTCAAGTTCATTGGCAGCACCATCCTGGCCCTTGATGACATTTGGCCAATGCAGAACGATAGCATCATGTTGGCCGTTGGGACACTGCGTATTGGTTCGTTTAATGTTTTGGAAAGCGCAGAAAAACTGGGTCATCTTTGAAGCGCCATTGTGATACTCATAGCATCGTCATCACATTTGGTGCTCTGTGCCAAAGTTGTCCCTGCTGACATACACAGCTGAATGGAACACTTGCCTGCAGTGCTGTGCACTGTGCAGCCTCACACAAGTCCTCAGTGCTTCAGTTCCAGGACTTGAGAAACAAGTTGATGGCTCTATGGGCTTGCTTGGCCATGGCTGGTTTCTGCACAGCACATACACAATTGGAGATGCTTGATTTAAACCTCATGTTTCTTCCTTGCTAGGTATCGTGGTGAAGTATCCCAGAAATTGGCTGCAGAGGTGGACCCTGCTCCCCCGGAGTGGTTTTACAAGCAGGCCGCCAGGGTGTGGCCAGAGGGAGGGCAGCCGCTGAACCAGCTGGCGGTGATGGCTCTCCACAAGCGAAAGCACCTTCAGTCGGCATACTACTATGCCAGGTGAGTGCATCCCAGTTGGTGCTCCTTGCAACCAGATGGAGTAACTTCAGAAAGGTCAGTGTGATGGGTGAAGTGCAACAGCCAGAGTGGGGCAACATTGCATTCAGAATGCCTGAAATTGCCC
This sequence comes from Ostreobium quekettii, assembly GCA_905146915.1. Lineage (NCBI taxonomy): Eukaryota > Viridiplantae > Chlorophyta > Ulvophyceae > Bryopsidales > Ostreobiaceae > Ostreobium > Ostreobium quekettii. The sequence goes on from CAJHUC010001903.1 coordinate 4,593, forward strand.
AGTAGCCGTTGTTCCAAAGGGCACGACTGCTCACGACTTTGAGAGCTTGAGAGTCTTAACTTGAAAAAGCACTCTGGTGGGCTCAACACATGGCTTCCAGGTAGTCCTTTTGATCGGACTGGCTGCTGTAGTCCAGGGCTTCTGAAAATAACTGTGGTCTTCCAGGGCATTGTCAAGCGAGCACCACTTCCCACAGGCACATGGCAACCTGACGCAACTGTGGGAGAGGAACCAGAGGGCCTGCAACAATCTGGCACAGGACGCTGGCGATCCGATCGGCCATGGCCGGCCACTGTGCATGGCGCTTGAGGGACTTGCACTGCGGATCGAGAAGGTGGTAATGATGGTTTACGAAGGCCAGGTTTCAGATGACTTCAATTCCAGCGTGGATGATGTAGTTGCTGACGTGGTGAGCCATGCACATCCTGTTGCTGTGATGCACTGCTGAGTGCATGTTTCATGCTTTTGATTGCTGGAGTTGTCAGCTTTGAGAGGTGGTGCAACGTGCGCTTGCGTAGCCCCTCAAGGTACTTTGTCTGTCCATCTGGCCACCCCTGCATCCAGCTTGGCAATGTGTGCATTAATGCCTTGCTTGGAAGCATGACTGAGGGGGTAAACGTTCCTCCCTGCATTCTCATTCTCTTGTGTTTGCTTGTGGTGGATTTGGAATTAGCAGCTCCACTGAAAGACATGCGGAACCAGAACCTCTGCAATTGTAGAGTGAACGTTGTCAACTGCTGTTCAGACACCCTTATTGCTGTGTGACCCAAGTCGATTGGCAAGCTGCATATGCAAGGGGCACTATTGAAACACACACGGGCAATGGCTCCAGCCCAGTTTGCATTGAATTGGGTAAGGGTGAAAACATTGGCGGACAATCTTTACCTGTCAGCTTCAACAGCAACACTGGCATCAACAAGTATAGGTCGTTGGTGTGCTCCAATTCCCTTCCATGCAGAGACATCTACTGTCAACCCATGCATCCTCATCCTGTGTGGTACAGAGTCCCAGTGGTGTTTCTAAGGGCCGGCCATTCTAGACCTGTTCTCTTTTGAGAACTGTTTCCTTTTTGGATCTTCCTTGCTGAGATGGCCCATCTTGCATCCCATAATGCTATTGTTCAGTGGCGAAGCAAGTGGTTGGCATGACAGGCGTGCTTGGTTGTGCGCTTCAGGTCTCGGTGCTGCGTGCTCCCGACTTCTATGACGAGTTCAAGCAGAGCTCCCCCTCCTGCAACCCGATGTTCCAGATCGCAGTGTTGGCGATCTTCGGCATGCACTGCGCCTCCTCCTCCTTCCCTGGCAACCTGCCCCGCTCGTCGGGCACACGGTCCCAGGGCCCTCAGGGCCAGCGGCACGCACGCAGCCTCTTCCTGCACGTTGCAACAGCCCTGTTGTCCGCTGTTGGGTGGGGCTGCCATGGCCGCGATGTGGGTGCCCTCCTCCTTGGGCCTGCCTTTGTGATCCTCTCCTGGTCCGTGCAGCACGTTTTCGACATCTGTGGCGATGTGGATGACGACACGACGGCAGGGTTCTGGATATCTGTCGCACAGATGGCGGCGTCTCTGACACAGCACCAGGCGCCAAAACCAGGAGAGGGCAGACGGCCGATACCAGAGGAGCTTGAGCTGCGGAGCTTCCTGCCGCTGACGCAGGCAACGGGGGATGTGGACTTTGACGTGCCGGTGTGGGAGGGGGAGCCCCTGGAGGCTGCACGTGGAATGAAGCTGTGGGGGAAATGCGAGCAGCTGGCGAGGACGCTGCACGGGCTGCTGCGCAGGTGGTGCACGTGCAGTGGGCCTTGGTCAAGAATTTACACTGCAGGAAATGAACATATGTGGATGTGTGCCTGTTTGATTTTTCCACAAGATGGCAGGGCATGTGCAAGAGGAGCGCAGCTATCTGCTTCTTGCTTCGTTTGGTTGATATTTCCAGGAGGGATTGTCGCTTGTTGAGTGCGAATTTATGCTGCTGTGCAGGAAGAGGGCAGGGCAGAGGATGGCTGCGGCAATGGAGCGCATCGTTGTGGCTGTGCTGCAGTCCAGGGACCCATCGGGCACCGGCGGTGGCAAAGACTCGTACGAGGCGCCTGCTGACTTCCCAGCGTCGCCGTGGGCCGTAAGCCAAGCTGGAGCGTCGCTGCTGGCCGGGGGCGCGTCGGCATCGGTGGGCACCAGCGCCTGTTCGCGACTCGGCGGCTCAGTCAGCAGCCTGGAGTCATCGGGCGTCACGTCCGGTGTGATGCACGTGACGGGGGGCCTGATGGGCGTGGCGCTCGAGGACGAGGACATCGAGGGCGAGATCGTGATGTACAAGCCCTCCATCGACGTCGTGCCCAGGTATGTGTCCTGGAGCCCGACTACGCACCCCGCCAGCCACTGCCCCTCGCCAACGTCCAGCTCCAAGGACTCTTGTGGGCCGCTGGCTAGCCCCCCGGCCCGCCAGAAGACCAGGGGGCTCCCGGGCGCGGACCTCCGGGACCGGGCGCAGCGTGGTGGCGAGGACCTGGTCCCATTGTGGGGCAGCATGGAGGGGAGAGTGAAGGCGGAGTACGAGTGCAGCCAGGACGGGGAGGGTAAGCTGGTGATCTCCCAGACGGGGATCGACGCCACCCTGGGTGGCAGCCTGGAGAGCGGGCACAGCCAGGGGCTGCTAGGGAGGGACGGGGCTGGACTCCCTCTGTTGCTGTCGCCGGTGAATCAGGACATAGATGGGGATGAGGCGCATGCTGCCCGCCAGCCAAGGGCAAGTGGCAAGGTGGGGTGTGATGAGGCAGATGAGGGGCAGGGTCGGGGGGAGGGGGGGCTGGGGGGTGGGATAGGCGAGCACATGGGGCTAGCATCGCCTGCACGGGAGAATGGATCGAGGGGCGCGGGGATGGGGCCGCTGTGTGGGGGCACGGAGGGAGACGGACTGGCGCGGGGGAAGCGGGCCGTGGACGGCATCCTACAGGGGCAGGAGCTGTCGACGGTGAGCGTGGAGGTGGCGGAGACGGCGGCGGACGTCCTGAACGACGTCTTCCCCATCAGCAGGGAGGACCTGATCAGCCAGTTGAACAAGCTGGCGGCCAGGAGGCCGGTGGAGGGCCCCAAAGGACAGCCCTCCGAGCCCGACGCCAACCCCCCAAGCGCCCCCAGCGTCGGGGGAGAGTCCGCAGAGGCGTCCGCCCCTGCAGGGATGCAAGCTGGCCCGGAAGAGCGTGTGGAATTGCAGGGCAGGGGCTCAGCGGGAGCAGCGGCCCTCCCCGCCCCATTGCCGGGCGTCCAGCAGCCTTACGATTACTCCCCAAGCGACTCTGGGCCGCACGCAGTGGGCTATGGCCATGAACCTGGCGGCAGGGACGACCTGATCGACCAGCTGAGCGAGCTGTACATGAACCGGGGGGGCAACGACATGGCCACGGGTGGCATGCCGGCCGGCTTCGACCCTGTGGTGGGTGCCCATGCGAGCCTGGCCTGCCCGCCACCCGCGGCGCTGCCCGCTTTTGCCGGTGTGCCCCCCGGCTTTCCGTTGGCTTCCTATGTGCCCCCTGGAGACGCCCAGCTCCCCATGCAGCCCCCGGGCCCGTTTGGCAACCCGGCTGCAAATGGCAACTTCAACCAGGCCGGGCTGCCGAGCATCGAGGCGCTCAGCACTGGATCGGCCTTTGGGTACCAGGGCCAGGTGCCTGTGGGCCTGTCCACAGGGCTCCTTGGGGCCAACCCGATGGGCGTGGCGTCTATGCCCGATCTCCAGAATCCGCATCTGCACGTGCACCTGCCACGCGGGCCGGTGCAGTCAGACCCAACGCCGCCGATCCTGGAAGCTGTGCCCTACCTCTCCTCCGCCATAGCCAACCTGAGCATCGAGGGGGAGGGCTACAGGGGCCCCGGAATGGGCGGCAGTCTGCCTGAGGAGGGGCTGCCTCCGGACAGGGTGACCGACCCAGGGGGCGGCATCCTGAAGGTGGGGATGTATGCGGCCGGGGGCCAATTGAGCATGCCGTGCCCTGCCGCTGCAGACCCCTCGGCGCTCGTGGCACCGCCCTTCCCCGGGGTGGGGGCGTCGCTGGAGGCCGGCAGGCCCTGGAGCAGCAGCTGAGCGCCGGCTGGTGATTATTGGGACTGTTGGGGGAGCAGGCACGTGCGACGGCGGTGCAGTGGATGGGCCTCTGGCGCCAGGCAGCCGTTGGACGGTGGCTGGGCGCTGGCTCCCGAGAAGTCGAAGGTGGCCGCCCTGTGCGGCAGAGGGATTGGCGGGGTGGTGAGCACACGGGACGGTGCTGGTGTGGATGTGGCTGGATGGGGAAAGGGGGCCACCGGCGGTGTGGTGTGCTGGCGAACTGCCGCGGCGTGAGGATAGTGTGTTCTTTTGTGCGGATTCGTGCAGTGTATTTTCGAACCATGGACTTTTTTCATTGATCACATTCCGCTTTGTCGAGTTTTGGTGTTCCGCAATTGTGCGCGTTTGCTGCGGGGTGCGCCCTGGGTGGGTGTGGTGGTGTGTCCCTCTGTCTCCTCTCCACACGGTTCAGCAAACGTTGGATGACGGCATGCGCGTTGAAAACAGGGACGTGGATCTGATGCATGCACCAAATCTACCACCAGAACTAGCAAGCGCCCGATTCCAGTTTCACAGAGCACAAGCCCCAGGCCCTTTCCGTGGAACCCTCGATGATTTGAGTTGTTCGGCAAACAGCACGTTGCCCATTCAAACGATCACAAATGCATATCAAGAAAACACTGCCAAATCCTGCACTTAGATACCAACAATGATAACCAGGGACTTCACCATTCGACAACAATGACCAGTCAACAATGGGCAATGCGATCAGGTACCAGGGCCACTGTAGCCACAGCAGAAGCCCACATTCAGCAATTTATGCAGCGGCCAATGAATCACATGTTAACGATTGCGCCCAAGCAGCTAGGGCATACAAAACCCCACGGGCGTACTCTCCTGTCGTTTGTGGCACTCTAGTGTTGCCTGGTGTGACGATGTAAGGCTTCCATCTCATATTCAACATATTCCAATACAATGTTCTTACTCAGGGGAAGAAGATCATTGCAGTGGAATCATCTGGGAATATTCCTGGATACGCTGGGCTGCGAGTTGGAGATTTCCAGGCCATCAGGTCGAGCTGTGACAAGGGTGCCTTTCCATGACTTTTTGACTTCCGAACAAAACTTCCTGGTAAGTTACTTTTCAGAGTTGACCTTCCCAGAAACTTCCACAATTTGAATCGAGTCGTCTGATGTCACTTTGTCGGGTTGCCCATCGAACCAGCGCAAAGGCTTGCAGCATCGCTTGCGATGCACTGCCAAGCCTTTGCACATTGGGTGCCTCACCACATTAGCATGCATACCATGTCCAGGTTCCTGGATACAGACAGGCCATGACGGCACCCAATCAGCGCTGCAAACAACTTGCTGAACATCAGCACCGATTGGGTGCCACACAGCAACCTGTGCACCCTGAACCCCGAGTCTAAGCTGTTGCCTCAACTGGCTGGCTCCCAACTTTCAGCAGTATGTCTTGCATCCATATTTGACCGTGCATGACGGGGCACTAGCCTGCCTGCCAGTCGGAGAGGAATGCCTGCCCTTGTTGCTGGCTCCCCGGTCTCCTAGTTGCACCACCCACACTTCTGACTCAAAGAACGCGAGTGTTTATTACAATAAGTTCTCTGGGTCGACAAACGTCCCAAATCAACACATGCCATCTTATGTGCTTTTAATAGCTAGAGCAGCACGTCGGAATTTAACATGCTTCCCCGTTACTTATCAAAATGTCGGCAACTCGTGCACAACTTAATATCCTCCCATTCGGTTCAACAAGCAATTCGAAGGCCAGTGGCCTCAACTGAAAAGAGTGCAGTAGTACACAAGGGCGGGGCCGTTTTATCTGGCCGGCTCCCGGCAACCAAGCCCCTCGACTTCCCACAGCGGTTCGCGGGGACCAAAAAATTCAGCAAGCAGTCGAAATTATGACGCAAGTACACAGGCCAGCGCGCAGGCCTTCCCACGACAAACAAGTCGGGTGACAAAACGCGGGCGACGCGCGCCCAGCGCGTGAAGAAAAGAACGGTAGCGAGGCGCGCACTTGCTGGCGGTTTAGGTGCGCGCTAACAAGCGCCTCGGGCTTATTCCCTGCGGCTTCTGCCTCCCGATTTTCTCTTATGAGATGCCAGCTCGTCTCGCGCGCCTCAAGCTGCCCGATGCTCCGAAACAAAAACAGACGCGTTCTCGCCTCCGTCGAGATCCACATCCGGGCGAAGGGGAGGGCCGCACCCCTCGCGGGGGCCTCCTGCCCGCGCCCGCGATGGGGCAACGGGCCCCCCTGCCCTCGAAGCCTTATTCCTGCCCTTCGAGCGCAGGCACCACCGGTGTCTTCCAGCCCTTCAGTTCTTCCCTTATTTAATGCCCGCCGTCCGCTTGGCGCGGCGTCGCGCTCAGTGAAGCGCGAGTCCCGCGACCGGCGACACCTGCCGGCACTTCTTCACGGGCAGCTCGACGTCGTCCCAGTCGTCCCAGTCATCGTCGCTGCTTCCCGCGCCGCGCTCCAGCGCCTCCATGCGCTTCACCTTGCGCTTCCCGCGCCAGCGCCGCCTCAGGCCCGCCACCCTGTCCGAGGCCTCGGGGCACAGGCCCATCTTCAGCCGGTCGAAGGCCGCCTTGCTGCTCGTCGGAAGAAAGGGTACTGTCAGTTAGCGCGTCGCGGGACGCAAATTGACCCCAAGCGGATCCGGGGAAGGGCGAGGCGCAGCAGGGTGGACTGCAGCGGATCGAACGCGGCTGGCCTCAGAATGATCTTCCGAGGCCCTCTACCCCGCATTGGGGAGCGCGGCGCTGGCATTTGAAGTCCCAGCTTCTTTCCTCCGGTGACGTACCGCAACCGAACGGCCAGAAACGCGACACGCCATCGCTAACCCAGCCGCCCACACGGCCGCCCTCCCCGCGATTCACCGACCGCCACGTCCAGCGCCCGGGTGGGCACTGCGATCCCACGATTCGGCGACACCCGCGACGATCAATGCGTCCGAACATCAACTCCTCTGACCATTCCTTCCTACCAAGCCCCGCGATCGCGCCGCCGGCCCTCGTCCGCCATCCGCGCGGGCCACCGCGACGACTGCACTCTCCCGGCCGAGCCAGCCCGCTGCCCGCACACAACCTCCGCAACAAGACCCATCCGACGAACCCAAGGGAAAGCCCCCACCAGTCCAATCCCATGTTTCGTTTTACCCCCCTTCCCCCCCCCGGGCTCATCCCACCGCAACAAGCATCTGCGCTTCTGCCTCCACGCCCCGGCCCCGGCGCCCCGCCCACCTGGCCTGCACCTTCTCCCGCAGACGTATGTTCATCTCCCTCTGACTGGCGATCCTGGAGGTGTACTCGCGCCGCCGCGACTTGGCGATCTCCTCCAGCACGTCCATGTCCGCCGCCGGCCGACCCCGGGGGTGCAGTGCCCCACTTTCCCCCCTCTCCTTTCCAAAGTCTTGCGCCCAAGTCCAAAAGACGACCGCCAGGCAACCGCTGCAGCGCCGCTCCTCTTCCAACCCTGGCCAATGCTGGGGTGTGGTGCGGATATGGCCAAATGTGGGGGGTGCTGCAGTGAAACGATAATGTACAGGTCGGCGTGTGATAATGTACTGGGGTTTGGGGCGTTCTGGGGTTGGAGGCGCGTCAAGGGGATCGCGTGGGTTTGAGAAGGGTGCGACAGGGCACGGATGTGAGATGGGCGTCCGGGGGGGCAGGAGCATGGTTGTTGGGGTGCGAGGTACAGCGTACGGTAAGTGGGCGGTACATGCACCGTAGGACGGCAGGACGACCAGTCTGGCGACGTGGGGCCCCCTAATTTCACAAATAAGTGCCACGGTCTTGCCACTGACACACCAGTCTATTTTGGCGGCAAGGACGGCCACTCCCACCCCTTCCCCAGCCAAAAAGTGTCAAATTCGCCGTTATTCATTGGGCCACGTCATCCAATGACGAGCTCATGACCGACAAAAGGCGACTGACTGGATGTCACTAGACCGTAGGCCAGTCAGCTTGACGTGGACAGCCGCCCAGCGATGCAGAAAAGCGAAGAGCACGCTGTAATATCCGCACAATATTAATTAATAGTAAGCAAGCATGGCCAGCCCGTTCCTGAGCATCAAAGGGGAAAGAGTGAAATAGAGATAGTGCAAAACACTCAAAGGCCACACACAAATGCTGCTCATACTTTAAGGAGGCACTTTTCAGCCTCAAGGACCATGTAAAAACGGCCCTAAAGCAGCACTATAGATGTATGGGACAGGCCTGGTGATGAAAAGCCAAAACCCTAGGGGAAACGCTCAGAAATTTTCCCAGAATACAGCCAGCGTGGATAGAAGATAGACTAGAACGCTATGCATGTTACTGGAGTATGAAAAGAAATAAAAGGGGGGGAAAATGCTGCCAAATTTATGAGAAAATGCAGCACTTATGGTGGCAGGATTGTGCAGTAGTCTGGGAGACAGTTTAAACTAAAATCTGTGAAAGTGAAGGTGAAAGAGCTGCCATAACGGTTGACCAATATGGACAATTTGATCCTGGTAAGAATTAGGAGAAGATTGACTGAGTTTGGACATAGCGAGGCAGCCATTTTTCACTAGTTCAAGCCGCAATATATTATGCGCTATGGTTAACAATGTTTGTGATGGATAGAATGGCGTTAGGAATATGTCGTATTTCAAGACATATGTGCACAATAGTTTAGGAAGTTAATTCCATCATATAAGGATGTATTGATCCTTAAAAGATGGTCTTTGGGCCGTTGAGGGTCATCCAATGGTATTTCCTTGAGATTGGAGAAACAGGCCATCATGAAAGCTTGAGGAGTTTGATACAATACTTAACAAAATTTGTTCTCTGTCAGGGGGCTGGTCGATCGGTTGATTAATGTTGTAGGTTATTTAAAGAACATTGGACAATTGAGCTATTTTCTTGAGCCGTAGTTGATTGACAATCGTATTGCCTGATTGTGTACAGAACTGGGGTATGTATGATAGTCATTGATCTCTAATTTGCGGCCACATTTGATGGGAATAGCTTAAAGAGATTTGGAGTGTGTTTTGGGTAATTGAAAGGCTAGGAGGTCGCATTGGTGGAACGTGACATATTCAAAGAGCAAACAAAAACTCTTGGTAGGCATGTAGACATATACCATACATAGCGCATGCACGTTGTAGTGCGACATATCTACCATTGGCTTGACAAGTCACTGTGTCACATGGAGCATCCTGAAATTGATTGTTGTGCCCCGTTGGGCACTTCCCGGTCGGTTGGTTGGAGGCACGGAGGCGGGTTCCCAGTGAACTTGTTACACGCAGGAGACACAATACAATGGCACAACCGGTATAAAGTAATGTTCAATAGACTGGCCAGATTGTAATAATGTTCGACCATTAAGTGGTGGGCCTAAAAACTCTAAAGTAACTAAATACAATCGACTTTAAACAATCCCAATAGTCCCCCCTAATGCTGCTTCCCAACAACAATATATAGTAACTAGAATTACCCTATAATTGACCAAATGTCCAATAGTCACAACATCGCTCCCCCCCATATGAGACCGGATTTCCTTAGACGCGGACCCAAGAGGAAGACAAAAGAAAAGAAAGAATACCCAAGGTAAGAAGAGTAGCGCCTCTGACACCGACTTGGGTTTTTATAACTGACCACCCCTAGGCGCAGCTGCCACCTATATGTTGGACCCGTAAGGATTCGGTGCTCCGAACGTGATTTCCCTCCTCGCTACCAGCCATGACACCAGCTGTACCCATCCCAAGGAATTGAAACCAGCCCCATGGTAACTCCTCGGAGGCACCAACAACTACTTCTTCCGACCCCTTCTGGTTTTAGGTCATTGCTGTTCCTCCTCAATGACCCAGCACAGATAGTCCTCTAGGATCTCAAAAGCATTCTGGAGACTCGATTCGGGCTCCTAGCTAGCCTCAGTGAGTGGATAACCTTTCCACAACACCACGTAGAGGCGACGGGATTGTTGATACGAAAAGATTGTGGGTGTGGGGCTCCTGCCCTCTTTGAGCCGCAGACCCACCTCGCCGGGCACCGGACCTAGGTCCTTACGGGGACCTAGGCGGGACCACCCCTCCTACTCCCGTATCCTAATACCTAGAACGGTTACGATAGGTTGAGGATTATGTATCTTGGGCAGGGCATACCCCACACCAAGGGCCATGAGTAAGGCGTCCCCTACATCAGGCCACTGCGCGTAACATTAGTCCCCCTCAGGGAGAGGGGCGTCCTCGTCCCATTAAGTAGATACAGGAGTAGAAACATAATTATATACGCCGCAACTGGCTGTGCGATTTGCCACATGCCCAGGTCGCGTGGTTGCAATGCAACTGTGATGAAGAGAAAGAGTGGTTGTTACATGACCTGTCGGCCTCCCTACAACCCTTATTAAAACTCTTCCTTCAGCCCATAGGCTGGAATGTTCAGTCCCTGGCCTTTCGGCCTGTGTCCACTGCTGAAAAATCAAATCATGCAGGTCATCCTACTCGGCCCCGGCCTCCACCAGCCATCCAACCCCGTCCTCCTCGAGGGTGCTGCTGCTGTCGCCGTGCCCTCGGACGCACACGAGTTGGGGCTCTCGGGGGGTTGACAACAGGGCCGTCATGGTCCACCCTCTCCCCGCTCAAAATTGCAAGGGACATAGCATTCATATGTCCAAACAACGTGTGTGAGCGGGGTCCGGTATAACCGGTGTGCTTCTGGGCCCATTTTAGCAAGACCTGTCACATGCACATTCGCATTCAAGTTCGTTTCGTCATGTACTTTTCGTACTGTGGTCAGTTTGCACGTGCACAATAGGAGTTCTTCCATTTTCAAATGCTTGAACTACTTCTTGTGTATCACAACTGCCTTTGCTGATTCCCAGCTATTATGTTCATGACCATAACCCAACCATTTGACAAGGTATTCTATGGAGTCCTGTCGTCGGCCACGCTTTTTAATCCTCTTATCTAGGATGCGTTCAACTTCATATTCCAGTTCTCCTTCGATTTTGATAGGAACTGGTGGTGGCTGTACTGTGCCACTTGCCTTATAAGGCTTAATCTTCAATACATGAAATACTTGATGTATCTTATGCATGCTTTCCGGTAGTTCTAATTGGTATGCAACAGAACCTATCCGGTCGAGGATGGTGAAGGGCCCAATCCACCTTGGTAATAACTTCCGAGTTCCAGGGTGCTTGAGGGTGATATGTTGTGTCTAAAAGAGGATGTCATCTCCTTTATTAAACGACACATCCCTCCTATGGCGGTCAGCATGCTTTGACTGCCTATCTCGTGCTTTTTCTAAACACGCCCTGGCCTCTTTCAGCGCTGATTGGACATGGTGATCAAATCGTGTCACTGCTGGTAATCCCTTCATGAGGGGTGTACCAGTCTGCCTCAAATAAGGTTGTTGTGCTCTATCAATGGCCACTGCCAAGCCACGGGCATTCGGATTGTTATAGCCTTTTAAAGGCTTCCGAATTTGCACCCCAAGAGTTAAGGGACTCTTTGGGTGTCGACCGTAATTCAAATAGAATGGGGTCTCTTGGGTGGAACTATTTTTCGAGTTGTTCATTGCAAACTCGGCCATGGCTAACAGTTCATCCCATGCGTTATGGTCAGAACGCGTATAGCTGCGTAAGTAATCCTCCAGAATCCGATTCATGACTTCGGTCTAGCCATCCATTTGTGTATGGTACGCAGTGCTCATGTTGAGCTGTATTTTCCACCTCTCGGCCAGGTACCGGTAAAACCTGGAAGTGAACCGAACATCTCTGTCGGACACTATCTGAGAGGGG